>JXCR01054749.1:49046-69539 GCA_002079205.1 Phalaenopsis hybrid cultivar | reverse complement strand
AAAATCTTGAAAAATAAAAAAAAATTACATAAATGGCAAACCAAAATGAACAAAAATGCTGAAATTCATCAAGAGTTTAGACCTTTAGAAGATTATGCCAACCCTACTGTAGATGAAATTCATTGTAGTATTCAAAAACTTACTGTAGTGGCTAACTCATTTGAGCTTAAGCCTGCGATTATCGAAATGGTATCAAATAATCAGTTTGAGGGATCTATAACTAAAGATCAAAATTTACATCTTGCTAATTTTGTAGAATTGTGCGCTACATTTAAGTACGATGGTGTATCAGATGATGTCATAAGATTTAGGTTATCTCCTTTCTCACTGAGGGATAAAGTTAATATGTGGTTGAATTCATTAGCACCTGGATCTATCTGAACTTGGGGTGATTTAGCAAAAAAATTCGTTGCAAAATATTTTCCACCATAAAAAACAGAACTTGGGGTGATTTAGCACAAAAATTCCTTGCTAAATATTTTCCACCATAAGAAACTGCGAAGCTTAGAAATGATATTACATCTTTTAATCAGTTTGAAAGGGAATCTATTTATGAAGCATGTGAAAGATTTCAAGAACTCCTAGGAAAGTGTTCACGCCATGCTATATTAGATTAGTTAATAATTCAAACTTCTTATAATGGATTAGTTGGATCTCTTAGATCAATTATCGAAGTTGTTGTAATAATTCAAACCTTTTATAATGGATTAATTGGTTCTCTTAGATC
This sequence comes from Phalaenopsis hybrid cultivar, assembly GCA_002079205.1. NCBI lineage: Eukaryota > Viridiplantae > Streptophyta > Magnoliopsida > Asparagales > Orchidaceae > Phalaenopsis > Phalaenopsis hybrid cultivar. Next base: position 68,812 of record JXCR01054749.1, on the reverse strand, counting down.
TATTATTGATGTCGCTGCTAGGTTCATTGATGTCAAAACCATTTCATGATGCTTATGCTTTAATTGAAGAGATGGCTACCAACAATTTTAAATGGCCTTCTGAGAGGGTGAATCCTAAGACAATAGCCAATATTCATGAATCTGATTAATTTACTATGTCATCAAATCAAGTTGCTGCAATTTCAAGGAAGTTAGACCAATTTTGAATGAATTTTTCTCAACCCATTTCCATGCTTGAAGAGAATTCATTAGGCCAAATTGTAGTCTCTTACGCATCATTAAAAACTTTGAATGCTAAAAGTAATAAGTAGAATAACCACCCATATTCAAATTATTATAACCCAGGTTGGAAAAGCCATCCTAACGTTAACTGGAATAGCAATTCGGGGGTTAATAATCAGCAATGGGGGAACAACCAAGGAAACCCATTGAGAAATTGTAACAATCAAGGGAATAATAATTATAGATCTATTTATCCTCCAGGTTTCAATAGTAATACACAATTTAAGGAGAAGAAGTTTTGGTGTTACAAATGGGAAATCAATTACAAAGTTAAGGAGCTACAATTAGAAATATTGAGAATAAACTTGGGCAAATAGCAAATTCATTATGTAATAGATTCTAAGGAACACTTCCTAGTAATACTGAATCAAATCAAAAAGATAAGAATAAAGAGCAAGTAAAAGCCGTTCAACTCAGAAGCGGAAGAGAGTTGGAAGGTAGGGTTAAAAAAGAAATTGAAGAATCAAAAGAGGATGCTCCAAAAGATTCTGAGAGACTTATTTCTCTGCTAAGAATTGATTTAGAAAAACCACCACCTCCATTTCCTCAGAGAATTCGTCAACAGATGTCGGATAAGCAATTTTCAAAATTTTTGAAAATATTTAAGAAACTTACAATTAATATTCCATTTGATGAACCCTCAGAAAATTGTTATAATATCTAAAGTTTATGAATGATATTGTCAACAGAAAAAGGAATTTTAAAGATAATGCTACTGTTACACTTATTGAGGAGTGCAGTGATATAAATCAAAAAAAGCTTCCTGAAAAGCTTAACGATCCTGGTAGCTTTACATATCCATGTGCAATAGGAGACAAATATTATGGGAAAGCATTGTGTGATTTAGGTGCAAGCATTAACCTTATGCCATTATCAACATGCAAAATATTGGGATTAGGAGAAGTAACCCCTATTACTGCAACTCTGTAGTTAGAATATCGTTTGATAGCATATCCNTTAATATAAACCCTATTTAGTCCTTTATATTAAATAGGGGAACTTGTCGGCAAATACAAAGGTTTCACAGACCAAACGTACGTCATACTTTCCTTAGTTTATTTATCGAGCCTCATCCTCAAGTCTTGAGTTTATCCTTCGGGATAGATACAGGATTTGAGTTATAGTGCTCTTTCAGTTTATACTATAAAAACTATGGGGTCAGTTTGATTTCATACTTCAACGTCCTTCCGAAGCGGGCGATGGGATTTCGATTCCATGGGTCAGTTTGATTTCATACTTCAACGTCCTTCCGAAGCGGGCAACGGGATTTCGATTCCGGCGACCGACAGCTTCTTACGGGCAACCCCACAAACCAACTCGAAATAACGCCGACACTATCTAAATAGACCTTGGAGATGTTTGGGAGTCTTTTATTTTGGATCAGCATGTGAAAATAAGATATAATATTCCTAACCACTTTTTCAACATGGTAAACCTTCCCTTCAAATTTGGCTCCATTTCTATTCAACCAAACAAACCATGCTACAATGAAAGGTATAGTGCCACAATCAATTTGATGCTAGCTCTGCCAATAATTAATGAGTTTATCCCGAGTGAGATGAAAGGTTTCAACATCCAAGTAGTGCGTTAGCAAGTTCCAAACTTTCTTANTCAATCGAATCATCCTTAATTAAACTTTTTAAGGACTTACCAAGATATGACATAGGGTTAGGAAAATTATCAAAATTTTACCTTCCCTGCTCTTCATAAACTGCCTTAACATGCATTTTAAGTTTCAGGTGGTCGAACGAGAAGACTCGCCGAATACGCTTTTACAGTTTATAATACCGTTTTCCTTATGCCTCTTCCTTACATGTTTCATGCTTGCATTTATCTACATAAACTAGCATGTTAACCATAACCCAAAACCAAAATTAAAAATCAACCAAGATAAAATTCACCTCCACAACATGCAAAATATAAAACAACTCAAAATTTAATCACAAACATCACATAAAACTACAACTTCAACCAAATTAAGACGTAACTATTAGATGATCGGGAATCCCTTGGAGGAGATAACCTACGGTTGCTAACGAGGCTTCCCACGGTTTAAATGAAATTATGGAACCCATTAAGTTGGGTTTGATAAGTTCATTTAGACTAAGTGAATCCAATAGAAAATAGTGATGACAGAATGAGGGAACCGTAAGATCCTAACCGNCTGCCAATTAAAGGATAAATTTGTAATTTCCTCAAATTATTAAAATTCGGAAGTATAGTCAATTAAATTATCTTAGACGTAGGGGTATGATTTTGTGTGTTGATAACTCAGTATATTAACACCTCTATTTGATGTTCAAATAACTTTCAAAAAATTGAATCATCATCACTTAAAATTCAACCTTTTTAAGNGACAATGTCCCCCCAATAAATCTGCTCCCAGTTATAAATTTTGGAGTATATAGCTTTAGTGATGCTTTAAGTGGAGTAGATATGTTAAAAAGGTGTGTCAATTTTATTCTTTTCAAACTTTATTATGGTAATTTTTTTGGCTGATTGGTCCTGCAAAATAGTAGAAAGTTTTGGGATGGACCAACTATTGCCATCCCAGTAGCCAACAACACTGCGATTAGGATTAGGGGAGGTAAGAGGAGTCAACCATTCTTTATGGCACCAATGATCAAGCCAAAAGCTGACATTGCCCTTGCCAAAATCCCAAAGGAAGAGGTCCTCAGTAATATGCCTGATCTTGAGCATCTACACCAATACTTTAGAATTACCTGCCTTTCTACCCACCAAAGAAGAATGTTGGTCTTTACAGTATTTACCCCACATAAATTTAGCCCAGAGAGAGGACTGAGAACTAAATTTAATCAACATCTTACACAGTTGATTTGTAATAGTTTGTTCAGCCCCTTAAAACCAATGCCCCTAGCCAATTGAGGAGTAGCCACCTTTCGCCAAGAAGCCCAATGCATTTTTTGTCTCTGACCAGCCCAAAGGAATCTGTTAAAGGCTCTGTCCACCTGAATTTGAGTGCTTTTCTTCATAGCAGACATCTGTAGAATGTAGGAATGGAAAGTTTTTAAAATGTTCTTCAGCAAAAGTAATTCTCCCACCATTAGAGAGAAAGGATTGGGTCCAGCTAGAGAGGAAGGAGGATATCTTATTGAGGACTTCTGCAAATTGGATCTGTTTGGTTCTGCAAGTTAGCAATGCAACTCCAAGGTACTTGATGTGAAGCTGAGTACAAGAAACCCCAGTATAAGCAGTGGCCCATTCCTTAGAATGGGAGGAGGCTTTCTTATTAAAGATCAATTGACATTTATCAGCATTAAATTGCATTCCTGAGTGCAGTTAGAACTTTTGTAGGCTTTGAAAAACTTTCATCACTGCATTCTTATGAGCACTTAAAAAAACCATAATATCATCAGCATAAAGAAGGCGGGAGATTGGAATATTAGAGCTAGGATGGTATCTAGAATAGTTTTGAGGTAGGAGAGCAGCATCAATCTTTCTAGATAGGTAATCCATGGCTAAGATGAGTATGGTGGGGGATAAAGGGTCCCCTTGCTTCAAACCTCTTGTGGCAGTAAATGATCCCCAGGTTTTCCCATTGAGGAGGATTGAGTGGGCATTGTTATTTAACCATCTGTGAATAAGTTGGCAAAAGGAAGTATGAAATCCCTTAGCAGTGAGTATCTCCAATATAAAATCCTAGCTATTTGTGTCATAAGCTTTCTTTAGGTCCAATTTATAGATGAGATTGCCCCCTCTGCAAGGTTTATTCAGATCATGCAGAAGTTCCTGTGCCAGTAGAGCATTATCAATGATAGTCATGCCCTTTACAAAAGCAGTCTGATTGGGTTTAATTAGAACCGCATGGCGGGGTTTCAATCTACGCATAATGATTTTACTATTTTTTTTTGCTGAGGATAGTAGTAAGGCAAATAGGTCTGAAGTGATCCCAAGTGTTTTGCATTTTTGTTTTAGGAATAAGAACATAAGTGGAATCCTTAAAGTAGCAAGGAAGGTTGTTACCTTGAAAGAAACTAACCACTACAGCAATAACATCAGCTTTAACAGTGTCCCAAGATTTTTTATAAAAAATTGCAGCGTAACCATCAAGGATAACTGCCTTAGAGCTGTCAATAGAGCTAATGGCCTCCCAAATTTTCTGTTCTGTAGGGGGATCAGTAAGATTGAGATTAATTGTATAATTCAACTAATCAGACAAGTAATGAGTGTCAATTGTAAGCCTGGTATGCTGCACTTTGTTTAACAGTTTTTTAAAATACTTAGTAGCATCATCAGCAATAGAAAAATTATCATGGATCCAAATTCCATCTTCATTATGTATGGTATGAATATTGTTACATTTTCTTTTGTATTTGATATAAGCATGGTAAAACATGGTACTTTTGTCCCCATCAGTGAAGATGTTCACAGCTGCCTTCTGTTTCAAAAATTGGTTCTGATACTCAAATGCATTGAGCTGGATGCTGTGTGCATTGAGTAGTTCCTGCTCGCCCATAGAGCCTTGTTGTGCCTCCTATTCAAGTTTTGTGACATTTCTTTCAGCATTATTCACCTTAGTGAAAACATTTCCAAAAGATTCCCAACTCCATTTCTTTAAGGCCTTACCTATTTTGGTTTGAAGTAAGCTAAGCTTCATCAAAGGGTCACGGTGTGAGATGTCAGACCAATGTTCCAAAATAATTTTTGGGAAAAGAGGATGGGAGGACCACATGTTAAGATATCTAAAAGGAGAAGGTGTGGGAGGCAATTCATAAGATGTGATGCTTATAATGAGAGGCTTATGGTCAGATCCAGCAAGGCTAAGGTGAGTGAAAAAAGTGAGCAAAAATTGAGATTACCAATAGTCATTCATAAGAAATCTATCCAATCTTTCTCACAAATGACTCCTTTTCCAATTGAACTCAGGGCCCTTAAAGCCTAAGTCAAAAAGCCCATCATAGCTGATGTTATCATAGAAGGTGGACATTTTAGCTATATTAGGGGGCTTGCCACTAGATTTTTCTGCAGAAGAGGCAATACAGTTAAAAGCCCCCTCCACTAACCAAGGAGAATTCATCTGCTGACTGATCTTATGTAGACAGTGCCACAGCTCCATTCTGTCTGCCATAGTACAACCTGCATAAACAAATGTTGCAAAGCCTCTGTAATCATTAATAGAAAAGGATAAGTGAACAATTTATTGGTGATCAACCAAAATGTTCCATCTTATTTCCTTGCTACAGAAGACCCAAATTTTATTATTGATATTAGCAAAATGTGTAAAACCATTAAACATCTTAATGATTTTACTTGGGTGTTTATGCACCATGGGTTCAAGAATGACAATGCACCAAAGTTGATGCTTCTTGTTAAGATGCAAAACTCTTTTAAGAGAAAGGGGGTTAGTCATACCCCTAATGTTCCAGCATAGAATGTTAATCATTGATAGAAGAGAGCTGAATAGATGGTTGAGACCTTGATCTAGTTTTGTCTCTATTGTATGTAGAGGGGGGGCCATTCTAAACTTAAATCTATATGTAAATTAAAAGTCCTTCCAAAGCGGGCGACAAGATTTCGATTCTGGTGACCGACAGTTTCTTACGGGCAACTCCTTAATCAAAATAGTGTTGACACTTGCGTAGAATCCCAACATTAACGACTTAAATTTCTTATTTATAAAAGATTGCATCAAGCTTTTGGCACCATTGCATAGCAGAGTCAACTTTATATATTTTGCACAACTATATTTCATTGTAGTAATAATCTCCCTAGTTTAAATGAGTTTAACAATTCGTTTAGACTAAGTAAATTCAAAATAAAAAAGTGGTACTTGAATGATGGAACCATGGGATCCTAATTGATGTCGTTCTAATCAACTTTAACCCCGCATTATACTTAAAAAACAAAAATAGCTTCTCACTTAAACTGCAAAACTGTAAGTTCTTACCTGAAGCTGTCACTTTAACAAAGAGCTTAGAGTTAACTCTGTGGATAGTACGACAAGTATGTATAGTAGAACAATTTTGAGAGAGAAAGACCATATCTACAACATCAAATTCTTTTTTAAAATTAAAAAATAAATCATAGAATTTAGAGGTAGCACGTCTAATATGGCATAAATCCTCAACTTATCATTAGGCCTTTGCACAACCGTGCTGTGCAATTTAATCCATAACTAGCTTTAGGCTCTGAGGTTTTCATTTGTTACGACATAAAAATCTCATATCTTCTAGTCAATTTGTATGACCGAGGTATGTAAAATTAATCCTTAAAAAATTAAATTGACCGGATGAAGAATCAAGTATTTTTTTCTCAAAATTGAAGTCAAACAATAGGATAGTTTGAGAAGTCATTGAGGTTCTCCTCGGATCAATGACATCTCCTTCCTTTCATTCCTTCAAATTCCTAAAAAATAATTGTTCCAACTTGATCCATTTTTTTTGGAATTTCTAATGTCAAATCAAGAAAACCTTAAACTTTGAATTCTTGAAGGCAACCCCACTAATGTGAATCAAGAGTATTTTTAAGAGGCTTCAGTTGCTTTACATGTAATTAATTATAGGGGATTTTCTCTATAGGGAACTTTGGAACCTTGCTTGATATAAAACCCATTTAAACTTTTCTATTAAATATGAGATATTTTTGGACAACATAAAAAGGTTTCATAGACCAAAAGAATGTAATAAATTCTTCAGTTTTTTTAATCAAGCCTCACGATCAAATAATGTGGCTATTCTTTAGGATAGGTACACCATTAGCAATATTGTGCTTGATCATTTAAACCATTAAATATATGAGAGGGGTTTAGTCTCACGCTTTCAAAATTAAAATGCTACTTTTCAAAATCGTATATATATATATATATATATGATGGTGGCAACTAAGGAAGCTCTGCTAGGGTTCTTGGAGGAATGATGGTTCCCTGGTGTTGGCTGGCGGGCAAGGTGGTTGCTGCTGGTGTTCCTGGTTCAGTTCTTTAAAGGAGAGCTCACTTGAGGATGTTTTTTGCTCTTTTTCTTTTCCCAAGCCTCTGAAGAAGTTTGAATCTGGTTACTGTTACATTTAAGGAGGTTGGGAGGTGCAGAGCTGTTCTTTTGTCTCCATGGAATTCTTTATTGATGTTAACACAAATGCACAANCTTTTCCCAAGCCTCTGAAGAAGTTTGAATCTGGTTACTGTTACATTTAAGGAGGTTGGGAGGTGTCAGAGCCGTTCTTTTGTCTCCATGGAATTCTATATTGATGTTAACACAAATGCACAGTGGAATAAAGCCACTTATGCCAGAGTGGTATACAATGCTTTAGAGACCCTTAAGGACCCTGAACAATTAGTGTTCTATCAAAAATTAGATGATGCGACTGCTGGTAAGGGAATATGCCCATTTTTTCATCCTTTTTGAGAAAGAGAGGAAACCAACCATTTTCTTCTTTGAGCAAGACATGAGAACACTAAATGAGGAGGTGCAGTTCACCTTACTGGGTAAGTTCATTTTGGGTCATCCCAAAATGGAATTAGTAAGAAACTACTTTAAATCATTGAACTTCAAAATAGAATGGAAGGTGGGTTTATTAGATGGAAGGCATTTACTTATACAACTATTTGTGGAGGAATAATATGCCAGATTGTTTGCAAAAAAGTTTATTATGATTGCTGGAACTTCAATGAAAGTCCTGAAATGGACCCCAGGTTTTGATCCCAGTAAGGCCCCTCCTATGGTCCCTCTTTGGTTTAAATTCCCCAGGCTCCCCCTCCAATTCTTCAAAATTAATTCTTTGTTCAATATTACTAGAGCTTGGGAACTCCACTTAAGGTGGACACACCTACTTACAATAAATCCAGACCATCCTGTGCCAGAATACAAATTGAGAGGGATATCACCCTCCCATAATTGAAGAGGGTCTGAATAGGGGCTGAAGAAAGAAGTTTTTTGCAAGAAGTGGTGTTAGGACAAAAGCCTTATTTTTATCAACATTGCAAGATGTTTGGACACACCTTGGACAGGTGCTATAGTCTCCACCCCCATCTAAGAGAAACTCTAATAGTAGTCAGCAGGCTGTCTCCACTGTTTTTGAAATCACTAAGACATCTGAGAAAATGGTTAATCCTACTGTTGCTAAAATCACTAGGACACAGAATGAATTTGGAGATATACTTGGATCTTTTTCCACTCCATTTAATACTTTTGATTCAAAACATTTAATTCCTATGAGGAAGGAAGTTGTTGATGTTGAGATTGTATCCCCACCTTCTGCTGGTCTTGTGATATCTGGTGAAACTGAGGCTGGGACTGAAACACTGATAAAACTGCAGAATGCTTTGGAGGAGGACTGCTAAATTCACATTGCCAGAAAGAAAAAGAAACAGGCAACTGAACTCCAAAAACTACAGAGAGGAAGACCTACTGTGATACATGGAAGTGGCTCTAAGGGAATACTTGGGTCTTCCCCTAAGACTACTGGAGGTAGAACTGGATCTAGATCACACCCTCCACCAAAAATGTTTAACTTCTTATGTTGGAATATTAGGGGTATTGCTCACCCCCTTTCTCTTAAAAGAATTTTACATTTGAATAAAAAATTTTAGCTTTGGTGCATTGTTATTTTTGAACCCATGGCTCATAAGTATTCTCAGAGAATTATCAAAAAGTTTATTGATTTTACTCATTATGCTAATAAGAACAATAAGATTTGGGTTTTCTGTAGAAATGAAATCACTTGGTAGGTCTTGGTGGATCATTACCAGTTTGTGCACATCTTTTCTTATCAATGGACAAATGGGGTGGCTTCTTTCATTTATGCAGGATGGAAGAGAAGATAGAAAAGAACTGTGGGTCGGCATTCATAATATCAACACACATATAAACTCCCCATAGCTGGTGGGTGGAGATTTCGACTATATTTCATCCTTAACTGAGAAATCTGGAGGCAGATCCCCAAACCTCTAAAGGATGACTAAGCGTAGTAGCGATATGCCTTAATTGATTTTCAATATTATTGATAGCAGTTCCTTGATTTCATAACTGATTTCCTTGAATTGTTAATTGATTTCCTTGATTCTGCAATTGTTGACATGTTTAATATCAGCTCTTCCATAGACAACTTCTTCTCCTTAATTTGAGTATTACTGTTAAATTCTGTAATATCATCTCTTCCATAGACAACTTCTTTTCCTTAATTTGAGTGTTACTGTTAAATCCTTTATCAATGGACAAATGGGGTGGCTTCTTTCATTTATGCAGGATGGAAGAGAGAATATAGAAAAGAATTGTGGGAGCACATTCATAATATCACACATATAAACTTCCCTTAGCTGGTGGGTGAAGATTTCAACTGTATTTCATCCTCAATAGAGAAATCTGGAGGCAGATCCCCAAACCTCTAAAGGATGACTACTTTCACTGATAATATTCATAATGCAGGCTCATTTGATCTGGGTTTTAAAGGTCTTGCTTTCACTTGGAAGATTGGCAACATTTTGGAAAGATTAGACAGAAATTTGGTTAACGATCTCTAGTAAACCCAATTTCTGATGACTTACGTTACTCAACTCACTCTAGCTAGGTTTGATCATAGACCTTTATNTTAGGACAAAAGCCTTATTTTTATCAACATTGCAAGATGTTTGGACACACCTTGGACAGGTGCTATAGACTCTACCCCCATCTAAGAGAAACTCTAATAGTAGTCAGCAGGCTGTCTCCACTGTTGTTGAAATCACTAGGACATCTGAGAAAATGGTTAATCCTACTGTTGCTGAGGAAGGAAGTTGTTGATGTTGAGATTGTATCCCCACCTTCTGCTGAACTTGTGATCTCTAGTGAAACTAAGGCTGGGACTGAAATACTGATAAAACTGTAGAATGCTTTGGAGGAGGACTGCTAAATTTACATTGCCAAAAAGAAAAAGAAACAGGCAACTGAACTCCAAAAACTATAGAAAGGAACACCTACTGTGATACATGGAAGTGGCTCTAAGGGAATAGTTGGGTCTTCCCCTAAGACTACTGGAGGTAGAACTAGATCCAGAATTTTACATTTATGTTGGAATATTAGGGGTAGAACTAGATCACAACCCTCACTTCACCCCTCCACCAAAAATGTTTAACTTCTTATGTTGGAATATTAGGGGTATTGCTCACCCCCTTTCTCTTAAAAGAATTTTACATTTGAATAAAAAATTTTAGCTTTGGTGCATTGTTATTTTTGAACCCATGGCTCATAGGTATTCTCAGAGAATTATCAAAAAGTTTACTGATTTTACTCATTATGCTAATAAGAACAATAAGATTTGGGTTTTCTGTAGAAAGGAAATCACTTGGTAGGTCTTGGTGGATCATTACCAGTTTGTGCACATCTTTTCTTATCAATGGACAAATGGGGTGGCTTCTTTCATTTATGCAGGATGGAAGAAAGAAGATAGAAAAGAATTGTGGGAGGGCATTCATAATATCAACACACATATAAACTCCCCTTAGCTGGTGGGTGGAGATTTCAACTATAATTCATCCTTAACTGAGAAATCTGGAGGCAGATCCCCAAACCTCTAAAGGATGACTAAGCGCACAATATGCCCTAATTGATTTTCAATATTATTAATAGCAGTTCCTTGATTTTGTAACTGATTTCCTTGAATTTTTAATTGATTTTCTTGATTCTGCAATTGTTGCCCATGTTTAATATCATCTCTTCCATAGACAACTTCTTTTCCTTAATTTGAGTGTTAATGTTAAATCCTTTATCAATGGACAAATGGGGTGGCTTCTTTCATTTATGCAAGATGGAAGAGAGAATATAGAAAAGAATTGTGGGCGCACATTCATAATATCAACACACATATAAACTCCCCTTAGCTGGTGGGTGAAGATTTCGACTGTATTTCATCCTCAACAGAGAAATCTGGAGGCAGATCCCAAACCTCTAAAGGATGACTACTTTCACTGATAATATTCATAATGCAGGCTTATTTGATCTGGGTTTTAAAGGTCTTGCTTTCACTTGGAAGATTGGCAACATTTGGGAAAGATTAGACAGAAATTTGGTTAACGATCTCTAATATACCCAATTTCTGATGACTTACGTTATTCAGTTCACTCTAGCTAGGTTTGATCATAGACCTTTACTGGTTTCCATCACTTCTCAGTGTAACACTGGGCAATCGATACACCTAAATTATATAGTATTTTTAGAAACATTTTTATACCTATTTTTGAGATATTGCGCTTTAATGGAGGGTATTTTTGTGTTTTCTTTCAGTTATAGGTAAAAAGGTGAAAAGTTCTTAAACGAGTGTAAAAGGATCAAATTTGGAGCAAATAGGTGAAAAATGTGCAAATGTGTTTTGGCGCCTAATCGTTAGATCCAACGCTTAAGCACCGGTTAAACAGCGAAGGCCACGCCTAAGTGCCAGAGACCTCATGCTTAAGTGCCAGTGATAGTTATTGGATGAGTAAATTCCATTTTTGTGAATTTTANAATTATATAGTATTTTTAGAAACATTTTTATACCTATTTTTGAGATATTGCGCTTTAATGGAGGGTATTTTTTTGTTTTTCTTTCAGTTACAGGTAAAAAGGTGAAAAGTTCTTAAAGGAGTGTAAAAGGATCAAATTTGGAGCAAATAGGTGAAAAATGTGCATATATGTTTTGGCGCCTAATCATCAGATCCAACGCTTAAGCACCGGTTAAACAGAGAAGGCCACGCCTAAGTGCCAGAGGCCTCATGCTTAAGTGCCAGTGACAATTATTGGATAAGTAAATTCAATTTTTGTGAATTTTTAAGAGGTTTTTTGAGGCACCTATTGGCTTAATAGGTGGTTACAACCACCATGGACNCGCTTAAGCACCGGTTAAACAGAGAAGGCCACGCCTAAGTGCCAGAGGCCTCATGCTTAAGTGCCAGTGACAGTGATTGGATGAGTAAATTTAGTTTTTGTGAATTTTAAAGAGGTTTTTTGAGGCACCTATTGGCTTAATATGTGGTTACAACCACCATGGATGAAAATTATTGGGAAAGGGTGCATTGCATGGGGAAATACATCGAATCAAGACATATTTTGAAGAAATATCAATGCACATTTTGGAGAATTATAAAAGAAGGAAGATTGAGACTTTGAAAGGGGTCCTGAAAGTACTGGGAACGTTTTGAAAGTTCTAAAATTAAGGAGTTAGTTGGAGAGATTTTTAGGCACCACATATTTTTCCTTTTTTTATTTTAGTTTTATATTGAGAGTGTTGTAAAAGAGAAGAGATTCAAAGGAACTTCAAGAGTTTTGTGGAGGACTTAAGATAAGTTTTAATCTTTTGTTTTAGAATGCTTTTGATTTTCATTGAGACTTGTTGTTGGTTTGATAATGATTTTGACTTTTAAACTATAGTGTGGCTTTGTTTTCTCCATGGATCTTGAGTAATTTTCCTTATCTTCTTTATAAAATAATATGTAATTAAGTGTTGGATGGAAGTTTTAGAGAGTACTGATCTTTAATGTTGGAAAAGTTGTGATGACTTAAATTCATGTGCATCATTTAATTCTTGCATTGGCCAATCTAGATGTTAAAATTTTTTTTGGGAACATGTAAGAACCCAGCTATTATTTTCTCAATAAACAATTGGAAAGAATCACATGAGGTTGTATGAATGAAAAGGTAGTTCAAATGATTGAGTGCAAATAAATAGGGAAATATTCATTGAAGGGTGTAGAGTTACAGGACCTTAAAGTGACATGTTAAAGCCCCCAACTTAGTTTTTTATTTTAGGTTATGATACGAGATGTTAGTNATAAAAAAAGGAAGATTGAGACTTTGAAAGGGGTCCTAAAAGTACTGGGAAAGTTTTGAAAGTTCTAAAATTAAGGAGTTAGTTAGAGAGATTTTTAGGCACCACATATTTTTTCTTTTTTTATTTTAGTTTTATATTGAGAGTGTTGTAAAAGAGAAGAGATTCAAAGGAACTTCAAGAGTTTTGTGGAGGACTTAAGATAAGTTTTAGTCTTTTGTTTTAGAATGCTTTTGATTTTAATTGAGACTTATTGTTGGTTTGACAATGATTTTGACTTTTAAACTATAGTGTGGCTTTGTTTTCTCCATGGATCTTGAGTAATTTTCCTGATCTTCTTCTTAAAATAATATGTAATTAAGTGTTGGATGGAAGTTTTAGAGAGTATTGATCTTTAATGTTGGAAAAAGTTGTGATGACTTAAATTCATGTGCATCATTTAATTCTTGCATTGGCCAATCTAGATATTAAAATTTTTTTTCGGAACATGTAAGAACCCAGCTATTATTGTCTCAATAAACAATTGGAAAGAATCACATGAGGTTGTATGAATGAAAAGGTAGTTCATATGATTGAGTCCAAATAAATAGGGAAATATTCATTGAAGGGTGTAGAGTTAGAGGACCTTAAAGTGACATTTTAAAGCCCCCAGCTTAGTTTATTATTTTAGGTTATGATACGAGATGTTAGCCCTTAGGTGGAGGGATTCGAGGGAACTCTAGAGTGAGAGCTTGTTTCTTCCCTGCATAGCTGGTCTTCAGAACTATTCAAATTTTAAATTAGCCAATGTTCTTTATAGCATCTCTAGTGAGGGTAAAGAATATTATTGNTTCAGAACTATTCAAACTTTAAATTAGCCAATGTTCTTAATAGCATCTCTAGTAAGGGTAAAGAATATTATTTCTTCTATTTGGCGCAACACAATATGCATACTTCCACAACAGAATTCCTATACTTATTACTGATTCATGATAAAGAGAAAAATATTTTCATATTTTGTGCTTTTCTTCTACTAAAACTCAAGCTATCTTTTTAAGTTTGTCCTGTTTTGTCAAAATATTAAAATAACCAAAAGTATTTAAACCTTTCTTTACTGCAAAAACCTCTTTTGTTTAAATAATTATATTTTTAAAAGTAAAAAGTTTTCTAAAAAAGTGCATGTTGTATATCTTCCTTGTGGGCTTGATATTCAGGTCTTAATCAAAAAGTCTTATATTACTTGATAACGAAACGTATACTTACGTAGTATCCCAATATATATAAATGAAAAGTTAAATTCTTAATTATCTTCAAAATCAATTTTTTGTTTTTTTTGCAAAATAAGGAATTATAAGTGAAAAATATAATCTAAATTATTGTTATACTGTTGCATATAATCTGTTTTGGGATCAAGTTTTTGGCGCCGTTATCGGGAAAGTAAAGTAAAAAATATAAAGAATCTATTGATTTAAAAGAAAATTTCTATTTTTAGAAATTCTTATTTCATCTTTAATTTATTATATTTTATTTTTTGTGTGTTTAGGCTTATTGTATTTTATTTTAGTGTATGCGTAGTTCAGGTTCTGAAGGACCAGCACCCTACAATTTTGAATTCGAGAGAACTGTTAGAAAAATTAGAAAAACTAAAAGAATTTAAAATCTTGAAAAATAAAAAAAAATTACATAAATGGCAAACCAAAATGAACAAAAATGCTGAAATTCATCAAGAGTTTAGACCTTTAGAAGATTATGCCAACCCTACTGTAGATGAAATTCATTGTAGTATTCAAAAACTTACTGTAGTGGCTAACTCATTTGAGCTTAAGCCTGCGATTATCGNATGAACAAAAATGCTGAAATTCATCAAGAGTTTAGACCTTTAGGAGATTATGCCAACCCTACTGTAGATGAAATTCATTGTAGAATTCAAAAACCTACTGTAGTGGCTAACTCATTTGAGCTTAAGCCTGATATTATCCAAATGGTATCAAATAATCAGTTTGAGGGACCTATAACTAAAAATCAAAATTTACATCTTGCTAATTTTGTAGAATTGTGCGCTACATTTAAGTACGATGGTGTATCAGAATATGTCATAAAATCTAGGTTATCTCCTTTCTCACTGAGGGATAAAGTTAACATGTGGTTGAATTCATTAGCACCTGGATCTATCTGAACTTGGGGTGATTTAGCAAAAAAATTCTTTGCAAAATATTTTCCACCATAAAAAACTACGAAGCTTAGAAATGATATTACATCTCTTAATCAGTTTGAAAGGGAATCTATTTATGAAGCATGTGAAAGATTTCACAAACTCTTAAGAAAGTGTTCACGCCATGCTATATCAGATTAGTTAATAATTCAAACTTTTTATAATGGATTAGTTTGATCTCTTAGATCAATTATCAAAGTCGCTGCTGGTGGTTCATTGATGTCAAAACCATTTCATGACACTTATGCTTTATTTGAAGAGATGGCTACCACTAATTTTCAAAGGCCTTCTGAGAGGGTGAATCCTAAGAAAATAGCCAATATTCATGAATCTGATGATTTTACTATGTTATCAAATCAAGTTACTGCAATTTCAAGGAAGTTAGACAAATTTGGAATGAATTTTTCTCAACCCATTGCCACGATAGAAGAGATTTCATTAGGCTAAATAATAGATTCTCACGCATCATTAAAAACTTTGAATGCTAAAAATAATAAGTAGAATAACCCATATTCAAATTATTATAACCAAGGTTGGAAAAACCATCCTAACGTTAACTGGAATAACAATTCGGGGGTTAATAATCAGCAATGGGGGTACAACCAAGGAAACCCATTGAGAAATTGGAACAATCAAGGGAATAATAATTATAGATCTATTTATCCTCCAGGTTTCAACAGTAATACACAATTTAAGGAGAAGAAGTTGTCTATAGAAGAACTGATGTTACAAATGGGAAATCAATTACAAATTTAAGGAGCTACAATTAGAAATATTGAGAATAAACATGGACAAATAGCAAATTCATTAAGTAATAGATCCCAAGGAACACTTCCTAGTAATACTGAATCAAATCAAAAAGACAAGAATAAAGAGCAAGTAAAAGCTGTTCAACTCAGAAGTGGAAGAGAGTTGGAAGGTAGGGTTAAAAAAGAAATTGAAGTAGAGAGAAAAGAAATTGAAGAATCAAAAGAGGATGCTCCAAAAGATTCTGAGAGACTTATTTCTCTGCTAAGAATTGATTTAGAAAAACCACCACCTCCATTTCCTCAGAGAATTCATCAACAGATGTCGGATAAGCAATTTTCAAAATTTTTGGAAATATTTAAGAAGCTTACAATTAATATTCCATTTGATGAACCCTTAGAAAAATGTTATAATATCTAAAGTTTATGAATGATATTGTCAACAGAAAAAGGAAGATTGAAGATAATGTTACTGTTACACTTATTGAGGTGTGCAGTGATATAATTCAAAAAAAGCTTCCTGAAAAGCTTAACGATCCCAATAGCTTTACATATCCATGTGCAATAGGAGACACATTTTATGGGAAAGCATTGTGTGATTTAGGTGCAAGCATTAACCTTATGCCATTATCAATATTAAAAATATTGGGATTAGGAGAAATAACCCCTATTACTGTAACTCTGTATTTAGCAGATCGTTTGATAACATATCCTAAAGGAGTAATAAAAGATTTCCTCATTAAAGTGGATCAGTTTATCTTTCCTATTATTTCATTGTGCTAGATATGGAGGAAGATAGAGAGATACCTATCATTTTGGGGAGACCTTTCCTAGCCACAGGAAGAGCAATGATAAATGTGCAGAAAGGGGAATTAAAAATGCACTTTAATGATCAAATTGTTACTTTTCATGTTTCAAGATCAATGAAATATCCTGCAAAAGGTAAAGATGATGAATGTTATAGGATGGATGTTATAAGATATCAAAGTGAATGCCATTTCAAAATAACTTTTGAAGAAAAATCTAAAGAAATATATTTGGAACACGTGCAAGAAGAGGAATTAGATCGATGTGAATAACTTTTTAAGGAAGAATCAAACTATGTTCAAGATAGTTTTAAAATTTTTGACAAGATAAACAAAGATAAATCATTTTTGTCCATAAATCGAAAAACCTCCAGAACTTAAGTTAAAATTACTTCCTGAACATTTAAAATATGCCTTTTTAGGAGATTCCTCTACTGTACCTGTTATAATTTCTTCAAAATTAATGATGGAAGAAGAAGAAAGGTTGATGAAAATTCTAAAAAATAGCCAATATTCATGAATCTGATGAATTTACTATGTCATCAAATCAAGTTGCTGCAACTTCAAGGAAGTTAGACCAATTTTGAATGAATTTTTCTCAACCCATTTCCATGATTGAAGAGAATTCATTAGGCCAAATTATAGATTCTCACGCATCATTAAAAACTTTGAATGATAAAAATAATAAGTAGAATAACCCATATTCAAATTATTATAACCCAGGTTGGAAAAAACATCCCAACTTTAACTGGAATAAAAATTCGGGGGGTAATAATCAGCAATCGAGGAACAACCAAGCAAACCCATTGAGAAATTGGAACAATTAAGGGAATAATAATCATATATCTATTTATCCTCTAGGTTTTAAAAGTAATACACAATTTAAGGAGAAGAAGTTTGTTCAAATGGGAAATCAATTACAAAGTCAATGAGCTACAATTAGAAATATTGAGAATCAACTTGGGTAAATCAGTTACAAAGTCAAGGAGCTACAATTAGAAATATTGAGAATCAACTTGGACAAATTGTAAATTCGTTACAAAGTTAAGAAGCTGCAATTAGAAATATTGAGAATCAACTTGGGCAAATAACAAATTCATTAAGTAATAGATCCCAAGGAACACTTCCTAGTAATACTGAATCAAATAAAAAAGATAAGAATAAAGAGCAAGAAAAAGTCATTAAACTCAGAAGCGAAAGAGAGTTGGAAGGTAGGGTTCAAAAAGAAATTGAAGTAGAGAGAAAAGAAATCGAAGAATTAAAAGAGGACGCTCCAAAAGATCCTGAGAGACTTATTTCTCTGCTAAGAATTGATTTGGAAAAACCACCACCTCCATTTCCTCAGAGAATTTGTCAACAAAAGTCGGATAAGCAATTTTCAAAATTTCTGGAAATATTTAAGAAGCTTACAATTAATATTCTATTTGCTGAACCCTTAGAAAAAAATGACAAGATATGTAAAGTTTATGTATGATATTCTCAACAGAAAAAGGAAGTTTGAAGATAATGCTACTATTACAGTTAGTGAGGAGTGCAATGCTATAATTCAGAAAAAAGCTTCTTAAAAAGCTTAACGATCCTGGTAGCTTTACATATCCATGTGCAATAGGAGACAAATTTTATAGGAAAGCATTATGTGATTTAGGTGCAAGTATTAACCTTATGTCATTATCAATATTCAAAATATTGGGATTACGAGAAATAACCCCTACTACTGTAACTCTGCATTTAGCAGATCGTTTGATAGCATATCCTAAAGGAGTCATAAAAGATGTCCTCATGAAAGTAGATCATTTATCTTTCTTATTGATTTCATTATGCTAGATATGGAGGAAGATAGATAGATACCTATCATTTTGGGGAGACCTTTCCTAGCCACAGGAAGAGCAATGATAAATGTGCAGAAAGGGGAATTAACAATGCGCGTTAATGATCAAACTGTTATTTTTTATATTTCAAGATCAATGAAATATCCTGCAAAAGGTAAATATGATGAATGTTATAGGATGGATGTTATAAGATATCTAAGTGAATGCCATTTCAAAATAACTTTTGAAGAAAAATCTAAAGAAATAGATTTGAAACATNTTTAGACTAAGTAAATTCAAAATAAAAAAGTGGTACTTGAATGATGGAACCATGGGATCCTAATTGATGTCGCTCTAATCAACTTTAACCCCGCATAATATTTAAAAAACAAAAAAAGCTTCTCACTTAAACTGCAAAACTGTAAGTTCTTACATGAAGCTGTCACTTTGACAAAGAGCTTAGAGTTAACTCTGTGGATAGTACGACAAGTATGTATAGTAGAACAATTTTGAGAGAAAAAAACCATATCTACAACATCAAATTATTTCTTAAAATTAAATAATAAATCATAGAATTTAGAGGTAGCACGTCTAATACGGCATAAATCCTTAACTTATCATTAGGCCTTTGCACAACCATGCTGTGCAATTTAATCCATAACTAGCTTTAGGCTCTGAGGTTTTCATTTGTTACGACAAAAAAATCTCATATCTTCTAGTCAATTTGTATGACCGAGGTATGTAAATTTAATCCCTAAAAAATAAAATTGTCCGGATGAAGAATCAAGTATTTTTTTCTCAAAATTGAAGCCAAATAATAGGATAGTTTGAGAAGTCATTGAGGTTCTCCTCGGATCAATGACATCTCCTACCTTTCATTCCTTCAAATTCCTAAAAATAATTGTTCCAACTTGATCCATTCTTTTTGGAATTTCTAATGTCAAATCACGAAAACCTTAAACTTTGAAATTCTTGAAGGCAACCCCACTAATGTGAATCAAGAGTATTTTTAAGAGGCTTCAGTTGCTTTACATGTAATTAACTATAGGGGATTTTCTCTATAGGGAACTTTGAAACCTTGCTTCATATAAAACCCATTAAAACTTTTCTATTAAATATGAGATATTTTTGGACAACATAAAAAGGTTTCATAGACCAAAAGAATGTAATAAATTCTTCAGTTTTTTTAATCAAGCCTCAC
>JXCR01054749.1:36369-47048 GCA_002079205.1 Phalaenopsis hybrid cultivar | reverse complement strand
CCCTCCACCAAAAATGTTTAACTTCTTATGTTGGAATATTAGGGGTATTGCTCACCCCCTTTATCTTAAAAGAATTTTACATTTGAATAAAAAATTTTAGCTTTGGTGCATTGTTATTTTTGAACCCATGGCTCATAGGTATTCTCAGAGAATTATCAAAAAGTTTACTGATTTTACTCATTATGCTAATAAGAACAATAAGATTTGGGTTTTCTGTAGAAAGGAAATCACTTGGTAGGTCTTGGTGGATCATTACCAGTTTGTGCACATCTTTTCTTATCAATGGACAAATGGGGTGGCTTCTTTCATTTATGCAGGATGGAAGAAAGAAGATAGAAAAGAATTGTGGGAGGGCATTCATAATATCAACACACATATAAACTCCCCTTAGCTGGTGGGTGGAGATTTCAACTATAATTCATCCTTAACTGAGAAATCTGGAGGCAGATCCCCAAACCTCTAAAGGATGACTAAGCGCACAATATGCCCTAATTGATTTTCAATATTATTAATAGCAGTTCCTTGATTTTGTAACTGATTTCCTTGAATTTTTAATTGATTTTCTTGATTCTGCAATTGTTGCCCATGTTTAATATCATCTCTTCCATAGACAACTTCTTTTCCTTAATTTGAGTGTTAATGTTAAATCCTTTATCAATGGACAAATGGGGTGGCTTCTTTCATTTATGCAAGATGGAAGAGAGAATATAGAAAAGAATTGTGGGCGCACATTCATAATATCAACACACATATAAACTCCCCTTAGCTGGTGGGTGAAGATTTCGACTGTATTTCATCCTCAACAGAGAAATCTGGAGGCAGATCCCAAACCTCTAAAGGATGACTACTTTCACTGATAATATTCATAATGCAGGCTTATTTGATCTGGGTTTTAAAGGTCTTGCTTTCACTTGGAAGATTGGCAACATTTGGGAAAGATTAGACAGAAATTTGGTTAACGATCTCTAATATACCCAATTTCTGATGACTTACGTTATTCAGTTCACTCTAGCTAGGTTTGATCATAGACCTTTACTGGTTTCCATCACTTCTCAGTGTAACACTGGGCAATCGATACACCTAAATTATATAGTATTTTTAGAAACATTTTTATACCTATTTTTGAGATATTGCGCTTTAATGGAGGGTATTTTTGTGTTTTCTTTCAGTTATAGGTAAAAAGGTGAAAAGTTCTTAAACGAGTGTAAAAGGATCAAATTTGGAGCAAATAGGTGAAAAATGTGCAAATGTGTTTTGGCGCCTAATCGTTAGATCCAACGCTTAAGCACCGGTTAAACAGCGAAGGCCACGCCTAAGTGCCAGAGACCTCATGCTTAAGTGCCAGTGATAGTTATTGGATGAGTAAATTCCATTTTTGTGAATTTTAAAGAGGTTTTTTGAGGCACCTATTGGCTTAATAGGTGGTTACAACCACCATGGACGAAAATTATTGGGAAAGGGTTCATCTCTTAGGGAAATACATCGAATCAAGACACATTTTGAAGAGATACCAAGGCACCTTTTGGAGAATTATAAAAGAGGGAAGATTGAGACTTTGAAAGGGGTCCTGAAAGTACTGGGAAAGTTTTGAAAGTTCTAAAATTAGGGAGTTAGTTGGAGAGATTTTCAGGCACCACATATTTTTCCTTTTTTTATTTTAGTTTTATATTGAGAGTGTTGTAAAAGAGAAGAGATTCAAAGGAACTTCAAGAGTTTGGTGGAGGACTTAAGATAAGTTTTAATCTTTTGTTTTAGAGTGCTTTCGATTTTAATTGATACTTGTTGTTGTTTTGACAATGATTTCGACTTTTAAACTATAGTGTGGCTCTGTTTTCTCCATGGATCTTGAGTAATTTTCCTTATCTTCTTCTTAAAATAATATGTAATTAAGTGTTGGATGAAAGTTTTAGAGAGTATTGATCTTTAATGTTGGAAAAAGTTGTGATGACTTAAATTCATGTGCTTCATTTAATTCTTGCTTTGGCCAATCCAGATGTTAAATTTTTTTTTGGGAACATGTAAGAACCAAGCTGTTATTGACTCAGTAAACAATTGGAAAGAATCACATGAGGTTGTATGAATGGAAATGTAGTTCATATGATTGAGTGCAAATAAATAGGGAAATATTCATTGAAGGGTATAGAGTTAGAGGACCTTAAAGTGACATGTTAAAGCCCCCAGCTTAGTTTATTATTTTAGGTTATGATACGAGATGTTAGCCCTTAGGTGGAGGGATTAGAGGGAACTCTAGAGTGAGAGCTAGTATCTTCCCTGCATAGCTGGTCTTCAGAACTATTCAAACTTTAAATTAGCCAATGTTCTTTATAGCATCTCTAGTAAGAGTAATGAATATTATTGCTTTTATTTGGCGCAACATAATATGCATACTTCCACAACAGAATTCCTATACTTATTACTGATTCATGGTAAAGAGAAAAATATTTTCATATTTAGTGCTTTTCTTCTACTAAAACTCAAACTATCTTTTTAAGTTTGTCATGTTTTTGTCAAAATATTAAAATAACCAAAAGTATTTAAACTTTTTTTACTGCAAAAACCTCTTTAGTTTAAATAATTATATTATTAAAAGTAAAAAGTTTTCTAAAAAGTGCATGTTGTATATCTTCCTTGTGGGTTTGATATTCAGGTCTTAATAAAAAAGACTTATATTACTTGATAACGAAACGTATACTTACGTAGTATCCCAATATATATAACTTAAAATTTAAATTCCTAATTATCTTCAAAATCAAGTTTCTGGTTTTTTGGCGAAATAAGGAATTATAAGTGAAAAATATACTCAAAATTATTGTTATACTGTTGCATATAATCAGTTTTGGGATCAAGTTTTTGGCGCCGTTATCGGGGAAGTAAAGTGAAAAATATAAAGAATCTATTGATTTAAAAGCAAATTTCTATTTTTAGAAATTCTTATTTCATCTTTAATTTATTATATTTTATTTTATGTGTGTTTAGGTTTATTGTATTTTATTTTAGTGTATGGGTAGTTCAGGTTCTAAAGGACCAACACCCTACAATTTTGAATTCGAAAGAACTGTTAGAAAAATTAGAAAAACTAAAAGAATTTAAAATCTTGTAAAATCCAAAAAAAAAATACATAATTGGCAAACCAAAATGAACAAAAATGCTGAAATTCATCAAGAGTTTAGACCTTTAAGAGATTTTGCCAACCCTACTGTATTTGAAATTCATTGCAGTATTCAAAAACCTATTGTAGTGGCTAACTCATTTGAGCTTAAGCCTGCTATTATCCAAATGGTATCAAATAATCAGTTTGAGGGATCTATAACTAAAGATCAAAATTTACATCTTGCTAATTTTGTAGAATTGTGCGCTACATTTAAGTACGATGATGTATCAGATGATGCCATAAGATCTAGGTTATTTCCTTTCTCACTGAGCTATAAAGTTAATATGTGGTTGAATTCATTAGCACCTGGATCTATCTGAACTTGGGGTGATTTAGCAAAAAAATTCCTTGAAAAATATTTTCTACCATAAAAAACAACGAAGCTTAGAAATGATATTACATCTTTTAATCAGTTTGAAAGGAAATCTATTTATGAAGCACGTGAAAGATTTCAAGAACTCTTAAGAAAGTGTCCACGCCATGCTATATCTATTTATGAAGCATGGGAAAGATTAAAAGAACTCTTAAGAAAGTGTCCACACCATGCTATACGAGATTAGTTAATAATTCAAACTTTTTATAATGGATTAGTTGGATCTCTTAGATCAATTATCGAAGTCGCTACTGGTGGTTCATTGATGTCAAAACCATTTCATGACGCTTATGCTTTATTTGAAGAGATGGCTACCAATAATTTTCAAAGGCCTTCTGAGAGGGTGAATCGTAAGAAAATAGCCAATATTCATGAATCTGATGATTTTACTATGTTATCAAATCAAGTTACTGCAATTTCAAGGAAGTTAGACAAATTTGGAATGAATTTTTCTCAACCCATTGCCACGATAGAAGAGAATTCATTAGGCCAAACAATAGATTCTCACGCATCATTAAAAACTTTGAATGCTAAAAATAATATGTAGAATAACCCACATTCAAATTATTATAACCCAGGTTTGAAAAACCATCCTAACTTTAACTGGAATAACAATTCGGGGGTTAATAATCAGCAAGGGGGGAACAACCAAGGAAACCCATTGAGAAATTGAAACAATCAAGGGAATAATAATTATAGATCTATTTATCCTTTTNTTTCATATTTCAAGATCAATGAAATATCCTACAAAAGGTAAAGATGATGAATGTTATAGGATGGATGTTATACGATATCAAAGTAAACGCCATTTCAAAATAACTTTTGAAGAAAAATCTAAAGAAATATATTTGGAACACGTGCAAGATAAGGAATTAGATCGATGTGAAGAACTTTTGAAGGAAGATTCAAACTATATTCGATATAGTTTTGAAATTTTTGACAAGATAAACAAAGATAAATCATTTTTGTCCATAAATTGAAAAACCTCCAGAACTTGAGTTAAAATTACTTCCTGAACATTTAAAATATGCCTTTTGAGGAGATTCCTCTACTTTACCTGTTATAATTTCCTCAAAATTAATGATGGAAGAAGAAGAAAGGTTGATGAAAATTCTAAAAAATTTTAGAAAAGCCTTTGGATGGTCAATTGTTGATATTAAAGGAATCAGTCCATCAATTTGTATGCATCAAATTAATCTGGAAGAAAACTATAAACCCAAGGCTGATCCACAAAGAGAGATTAAATCCTATTATGAAATAGGTTATTAAGAAAGAAATTTTAAAGTGGTTAGATGCTGGAATTGTCTACCATATTTCAGATACTGCATGGTTAGTACGATTCACTGTGTTCTTAAGAAAGGAGGAGTAACTGTAACTGTGAATGAAAATAATGAATTAACACCTACTAGACAAGTTACAGGGTGGCAAATATTCATTCATGATAGAAAATTAAATCTTTCCACTATGAAAGATCATTTTTCATTACCCTTTCTAGATCAAATGTTGGATAGACTAGCAGGGCATAAATACTTTTGTTTTCAAGATGGATATACTAGTTATCAAAAAATACAAATATCTCCTAAGGATCAAGAGAAAAAAACTTTTTCCAGTCCTTATGGTACTTTCTCTTCTAGAAGGATGCCCTTTAGTTTATGTAATGCCCCTACTACATTTCAAAGATGTATGATGGCAATTTTTTGTGATTTAATTGAGAAAGGGATTGATGTATTTATGGATGATTTTTCAGTGTTTGGAACTACATGTAAATCATGTTTAGAACATTTATCTAAAGTTCTTAAGCACTGTGAAGAAACAAATTTAGCCTTAATTGAGAAAAATGTCAATTTATGGTAGTAGGAGGAGATGTATTAGGTTATCATTTAGTTCTTAATTAGGAAAAATGTCAATTTATGGTAGCAGGAGGAATTATATTAGGTCATCAAATATCAAGAAAAATGGTATGGAAGTAGATCCTGCTAAATTCAAGTGATCGCTAATTTACCTTATCCAACAAATGTAAGGGAAATTAGGAGTTTTTTAGGATATGCTGGATTTTACAAGCGATATATTAAAGGTTTTTCAAAGATTTCTAAGCCTTTATGCCATTTACTGTAGAAAGATGCAATTTTCAATTTTGACGAGGAATGCCTAAAAGCTTTTAATTTATTAAAAGAAAAATTAATCACTGCACCAATTATGATTTCACCAAACTGGGGAAAATTTTTTGAATTGACGTGTGATGTTAGTGATTATGCTATAGGAGCTGTTTTAGGACAAAGATATGATAAAATTTTCAAAGTAATTTACTATGGTAGTAATACTCTTAATGAAAGAAAAATAATTTATACAACAGCTGAAAAAGAGTTATTAGCAATAGTTTATGCTTGTGATAGATTTAGATAACGTTTAATTAGAACTCATTGTCAAGTGCATACTGATCATTATGTTATTAAGTACTTAATGAAAAAGAAGGATGCTAAACCCAGACTTATAAGATGGATTCTTCTTTTTGAAGAGTTTGATTTTGATATAGTAGATCGAAAGCGGACTGAAAATCAAATTGCTGATCATTTGTCCAGGCTTGAGTTAAAAAAATGGCTCTATTCTGGAAAAGAAATTAGTGAACATTTTTTCAGATAAAAAATTGTTCACAATTAATGAGTGATGTGTTCCGTGGTATGCTGACATTGTGAAATTTTTTATTAGCAATATTATACCCTATGGAATGACATACCAACAAAGGAGGAAATTTATTTTTGAAGCTAAGACTTTTTTTAGGATGATCCATTTTATATAAAATAAGAAATGATCTAATTATTTGAAGATGTGTACCATTAGAAGAAACTTATGAAATTATCCAAAAATATCATAATTTTTATTTTGGGGGACATTTTAGTGTTGATANTTTGAAGATGTGTACCATTAGAAGAAAATTATGAAATTATACAAAAATGTCATAATTTTGATTTTGGGAGAAATTTTGGTGTTGATAAAAAAACATACACATTTTTACAATCTGGATTATATTGGCCTACAATTTTTAGAGATGTTAATGTTTATATCAAAATTTGTATTAAATGTCAACGAGTAGGCAATATTTTTAGAAGAAATGAGATGCCCCTCAATTATATGCTAGAAGTGAAATATTTGATGTTTGGGGATTAGATTTCATGTGACCATTTAAACCATCTTTTAAAAATTTATATATTATGTTAGCAGTGGATTATGTGTCCAAATGTATGTAAGCTATTGCTTTACCTTGATGTGATGCTCAAAGTGATGCAAAAGTTTTAAAAAAGAATATATTTTGTTGATTTGGGATGAT
This sequence comes from Phalaenopsis hybrid cultivar, assembly GCA_002079205.1. Lineage (NCBI taxonomy): Eukaryota > Viridiplantae > Streptophyta > Magnoliopsida > Asparagales > Orchidaceae > Phalaenopsis > Phalaenopsis hybrid cultivar. The sequence continues at coordinate 40,199 of JXCR01054749.1, read as the reverse complement.
GAGAGTTATCATTACTGATGGCGGAAGTTATTTCAGAAATATCTTAATGAAGAAGTTATTAAAAAAATATCATATAAATTATACGATTGCTACTGCTTATCATCCTCAGATAAGTGGTTTGACTGAATTATCTAATCAGTAAAGTAATGAATTGTGGAAAAATCTATGAATCTAACAAAAATGGATTGGTCAATCAAACTTGAANAGTAAAATATTTGATGTTTGGGGATTAGATTTCATGAGACCATTTATACCATCTTTTGAAAATTTATATATTATGTTAGCAGTGGATTATGTATCCAAATGTATGTAAGATATTGCTTTACCTCGATGTGATCCTCAAAGTGATGCAAAATTTTTGAAAAAGAATATATTTTGTTGATTTGGGATGATGAGAGTTATCATTACTGATGGTGGAAGTTATTTCAGAAATATCATAATGAAGAAGTTATTAAAAAAATATCATATAAATTATAGGATTGCTACTGCTTATCATCCTTAGATAAGTGGTTTGACTGAATTATCTAATCAGGAAAGTAAAGAATTGTGAAAAAATCTGTGAATCTAACCAAAATGGATTGGTCAATCAAACTTGCCGATGCTTTGTGGGCTTATAGGACTTCATACAGAACTCTTATATGAATGTGCCCATATAGGCTAATATTTGGTAAAGCTTGTCACTTACTAGTTGAACTTGAGGATAAAGCATATTGGGCGATTAAAGAGTTGAATTACAATTTGAAAGATGCTGGCGAGAAAAGATTATTTCATTTAAAAGAGCTTGAAGAGATAAGGAATGAATCTTATTAGAGTGCTAAGATTTATAAAGAAAAGATGAAGATGTGGTATGATCAAAGGATATTTACTAAAAATTTTCNCTGCTAAGAATTGATTTAGAAAAACCACCACCTCCATTTCCTCAGAGAATTCGTCAACAGATGTCGGATAAGAAATTTTCAAAATTTTTGGAAATATTTAAGAAGCTTACAATTAATATTCCATTTGCTGAACCCTTAAAAAAATGTTATAATATGTAAAGTTTATGAATGATATTGTCAACAGAAAAAGGAAGTTTGAAGATAATGCTACTGTTACACTTATTGAGGAGTGCAGTGATATAATTCAAAAAAAGCTTCCTAAAAAGCTTAACGATCCTGGTAGCTTTACATATCCATGTGCAATAGGAGACAAATTTTATGGGAAAGCATTGTGTGATTTAGGTGCAAGCATTAACCTTATGCCATTATGAATATTCAAAATATTGGGATTAGGAGAAATAACCCCTATTACTGTAACTCTGTAGTTAGCAGATCGTTTGACGGCATATCCTAAAGGAGTTATAAAAGATTTCCTCATGAAAGTGGATCAGTTTATCTTTCCTATTATTTCATTGTGCTAGATATGGAGGAAGATAGAGAGATACCTATCATTTTGGGGAGACCTTTCCTAGCCACACGAAGAGCAATGATAAATGTGCAGAAAGGGGAATTAAAAATGCACGTTAATGATCAAACTGTTACTTTTCATATTTCAAGATCAATGAAATATCCTGCAAAAGGTAAAGATGATGAATGTTATAGGATGGATGTTATAAGATATCAAAGTGAATGCCATTTCAAAATAACTTTTGAAGAAAAATCTAAAGAAATATATTTGGAACACGTGCAAGAAGAGAAATTAGATCAATGTGAAAAACTTTTTAAGGAAGATTCAAACTATGTTCGAGAAAGTTTTGAAATTTTTGACAAGATAAACAAAGATAAATCATTTTTGTTCATAAATTGAAAAACCTCCAAAACTTGAGTTAAAATTACTTCCTGAACATTTAAAATATGCCTTTTTAGGAGAATCCTCTACTTTACCTGTTATAATTTCCTCAAAATTAACGATGGAAGAAGAAGAAAGGTTGATGAAAATTCTAAAAAAATTTAGAAAAGCCTTTGGATGGTCAATTGTTGATATTAAAGGAATCAGTCCATCAATTTGTATGCATCAAATTAATCTGGAAGAAAACTGTAAACCCAAGGCTGATCCACAAAGGAGATTAAATCCTATTATGAAATAGCTTATTAAGAAAGAAATTTTAAAGTGGTTAGATGCTAGAATTGTCTACCATATTTCAGATACTGCATGGTTAGTACAATTCACTATATTCCTAAGAAAGGAGGAGTAACTGTAACTGTGAATGAAAATAATGAATTAACACCTACTTAGACAAGTTACAGGGTGGCAAATATTCATTCATGATAGAAAATTAAATCTTTCCACTATGAAAGATCATTTTACATTACCCTTTTTAGATCAAATGCTGGATAGACTAGCTGGGCATAAATACTTTTGTTTTCTAGATGGATATACTAGTTATCAAAAAATACCAATATCTACTGAGGATCAAGAAAAAAAAACTTTTTCCAGTCCTTATGGTACTTTCGCTTCTAGAAGGATGCCCTTTAGTTTATGTAATGCCCCTACTACATTTCAAAGATGTATGACGGCAATTTTTTGTGATTTAATTGAAAGAGGGATTGATGTATTTATGGATGATTTTTCAGTGTTTGGAACTACATTTAAATCATGTTTAGAACATTTATCTAAAGTTCTTAAGCGCTGTGAAGAAACAAATTTAGTCCTTAATAGAGAAAAATGTCAATTTATGGTAGTAGGAGGAGATGTATTAGGTTATCAAATATCAAGAAAAATGGTATGGAAGTAGATCCTACTAAAATTTAAGTGATCGCTAATTTACCTTATCCAACAAATGTAAGGGAGATTAAGAGTTTTTTAGGACATGCTGGATTTTACAGGTGATATATTAAAGGCTTTTTAAAGATTGCTAAGCCTTTATATCATTTACTGGAGAAAGATGCAATTTTCAATTTTGACGAGGAATGCCTAAAAGCTTTTAATTTATTAAAAGAAAAATTAATCACTGCACCAATTACGGCTTCACCAAACTGGGGAAATTTTTTTGAATTGATGTGTGATGCTAGTGATTATGCTATAAGAGCTGTTTTAGGACAAAAATATGATAAAATTTTCAAAGTAATTTACTATTCTAGTAAAACTCTTAATGAAATGAAAATCAATTATAAAACAACTGGAAAAGAGTTAATAGCAATAGTATATGCTTTTGATAAATTTAGATCATGTTTAATTTGAACTCATTGTAAAGTGCATACTGATCCTTACGCTATTAAGTACTTAATGAAAATGAAGAATGCTAAACCCAGGTTTATAAGATGGATTCTTCTTTGGCAAGAGTTTGATTTTAAAATAGTAGATCGAAAGGGGACTGAAAATCAAATTGCTGATCATTTGTCCAGGCTTGAGTTAAAAAAATCGCTTTCTTCTGAAAAAGAAATTAATGAACATTTTCCAGAAAAAAAATTGTTCACTATTAATGAGTGACGTGTTCCGTGGTATGCTGACATTGTGAACTTTATTGTTAGCGATATTATACCCTATGGAATGGCATACCAACAGATGAGGAAATTTATTTATGAAGCTAAGGCTTTTTTTTAGGATGACCCATTTTTATATAAACAAGGAAATGATCTAATTATTTGAAGATGTGTACCATTAGAAGAAAATTATGAAATTATACAAAAATGTCATAATTTTGATTTTGGGAGAAATTTTGGTGTTGATAAAAAAACATACACATTTTTACAATCTGGATTATATTGGCCTACAATTTTTAGAGATGTTAATGTTTATATCAAAATTTGTATTAAATGTCAACGAGTAGGCAATATTTTTAGAAGAAATGAGATGCCCCACAATTATATGCTAGAAGTAAAATATTTGATGTTTGGGGATTAGATTTCATG
>JXCR01054749.1:23120-35164 GCA_002079205.1 Phalaenopsis hybrid cultivar | reverse complement strand
CGTTAGTATTGAAGGGATATCAGAGAAGATCAACAAAATCAATAATATTATGGCTTTATTGGAGACCAAGGTACTTGAGTTGCATACACATCTAGAGCAAATTGGATGGCAATTGAAGAAGCAACTTAGCCACATAACTTATATTGGGGAAGCAAATAAGGCGATGTTAATAAAGAAAAAGTGGATTGAAGAAGATAGTATCAAAGCTTGTCAACACCATCCGTTTTATCAACTCTATATTCTTGGAGAGACTAATGAAAGATAGAATTTTTTCCTTCAAATGAAGAATAAAATTAAGTTTAGTGTTAGAATTTGTTGTTAGAAGTTGTTATTTTCAAGTGGTTTAGTGTTTAAGTCTTGCTTTTAGTATTTATGACTTCTTATATGTGTTTAATTCTGAAATGATTGTAATATATTTGTATTTAGGAAAATTTTCTCATCCAAGATTATTTGGAGTGAGAATTAAGTCTTTAAAGGTGTTTGTACTTGTTTGTGAATTAATATAAGTTTGTTTGTGTGAAAATTTGTGTTATTTTAGCCTTGAATTAAAATAGTTATTATGGAAAAATTGGTATTATTTTTAGCCTAGCCTCAAATTGAAATAGTTATAGGAAGTTCAAAATAGTCATTTAAGTGCTATGAGATCATTTAAGGGTTGTTTACTTAGACAAATAATACATTTTACTTTAATTTGAAAATTTTGAAAATCATTCACTAGCGCCTATGCCCCACATGTCGCGCTTAAGCACGAGCCAACCCGAGAGGCAGACGCTCAAGCGCCACTTACCCTCGCTTAAGCGCCGGTTCATGAAAACCGGTTCACAAACAGTTAAAAGTGAAATTTTGGCCCAAAAATCAAAATTTTTACGCTTCCCGTCACCTTCGACCTCTCAAAATTGCAATTTTGGAAGGCTAGGGCACATCTAAAGTGAAGATTTTTTGGTGGAATCAAGTGAAATATGCTAGATCCATGTTCCTTAAGGTAAGAGCTTTACTTCTGTGCAAAAATTTCTTATTTTCACTATGTATTTTGAGCACATTTGGAGAAATTTGAAACATCACTATTATTGATGAAAAATGAGAAAAAGATCTATGGAAATTGTTTGGGAAGTGTAGTTTATATTTTGGAAGTTTAGTTTAGTAATTTAGACTTGATTTTTGAAGTTATTTTTGGAATTTATAGAATTTGTAGAATGATACGAAGAATGAAGAGGAGCAAAGGAAAGAGCCCTTTCAATTCGAATAAATTTGTTAGTTTGAAATCTCAGGACCGGTACAGAGATGTGTTGTAATCACGGAAACTAATTCAAGAGTGGTGTTTTAGGAATCCAGGTGGAGACGTAGAGGATTTGATCGTTCGCCGATAGCGGAAACAATTCTGCTATTTCTCTGCTGTGGCAATTATTTCTATTGTTAGAGAGTTCTATGCAAACCTCCCTGAGACTGATGACAATAGAGTCATGGTTTGAAGAAAGTTCATACCCTTTTCACCGGAGGTAATCAACTTGTTTTATCATCTGCCACCTGATACATTATGTTTTTATGCAAACTATAGTCCGACTGAAGTGGAGTTAAACGAGATTATTTCTAACTTGACTGTTGGAAGAGGACTTTAGAACATCACTAATGAGACGAGACTCAACTTCCCAACTTTAAAGTTATGTGCACCTTCAAAGGCCTTGCACTATTTTATTTTTGCTCGTCTGCTACGAACAAATCATCTCAGTGAAGTGACCAGAGAGAGAGCGATGTTAAATTATTGTATCCACAAAGGAAAGCTCATCAACATAGGAGCTTTGATTTGTCAGACTATCATCAATTCTGCCACTGCCGTTACTGCTGCAGGTCTAAGATTTGCTTCCTTGATCTTTTCTTTGTGTGAGCAGTTTGGAGTTAAATATGATAGCTTGGAGGAAGTGTTATTACCTATAAAGTCAATCAATAAGGTGAATTTCAAGACTTATTCTAAGCATTATATTTTTGGCAGGTGTCGGCACTATTTCTGGTGTGGGGTTTGTCCGTAAGAAGTCGTCGGTCATCGGAATTGAAATCCANTGTGCCCATATAGGCTAATATTTGGTAAAGCTTGTCACTTACTAGTTGAACTTGAGCATAAAGCATATTGGGTGATTGAGAGTTGAATTATAATTTGAAAGATGCTGGCGAGAAAAGATTACTTCAATTAAAAGAGCTTGAAGAGATAATGAATGAATCTTATTAGAGTGCTAAGATTTATAAAGGAAAGATGAAGATGTGGTATGACCAAAAGATTTTTACTTAAAATTTTCAGCTAGGGCAACAAGTTTTGCTATATAATGCATGGTTAAGATTATTTCCAGACAAACTTAAGTCCAGGTGGATGGGCCCATTTGTTGTGATAAAAGTTTATCTTTATGGAGCTGTGGATATTTAAGATCCTAAGTTTGAGAAAATATTTAACGTTAATGAACATAGACTGAAACCTTATTTTATAGGGGATCAACATAGAATTAATGATGAAATTATGTTGGGTCAACCAGAATAAGCATTGGTTACATCTGGCCGACAACGTAAAACCAAGCGTTTTGTGGGAAGCAACCCATAGTATTAGAGTATTTTTATTTTGATTGTTGTTTTGTGTGTGATTAAGAGAATTGGGATAGTATTTTTAAAACTATTATATGTTAGTAAATATTTTAAGACTTTATTTAGTGACCAAGACATGTTACAAAGAGAATTTGGATGTTAAGTTGACTAGTGCGAAAATGTGCACTGGCACTTAAGCGCCAGATGTGACGCTTAAGCGCGATATTTTAAACACATGTGCAAAATTAATATTCTAGCAGGTTTAACGCCAATTAAGTTGTAAAAACGTGCCAAACCAGTTTCAAAATTTGTCTACGTGTTATTGGAAGGATTTAGTCCTATAAATAGAAGGGTTTTGTGAAGGAATTTCACCCCAGATCATTTCTAGCCCTAAGAGTCTAAGAGAAAGTGAGATTTAGAGAAAATGTTGTCATGGGAGATGAATTTGAAGAAGAAGGAAGATACAATGAGGAAGAAGTTCATTAGTCAAAGTGCACAAGAGATGTATAACAGTTTCATAGCCGTTAGTATTGAAGGGATATCAGAGAAGATCAACAAAATCAATAATATTATGGCTTTATTGGAGACCAAGGTACTTGAGTTGCATACACATCTAGAGCATATTGGATGGCAATTGAAGAAGCAATTTAGCCACATAACTTATGTAGGGGAAGCAAATAAGGCGATGTTAATAAAGAAGAAGTGGATTGAAGAAGATAGTATCAGAGCTTGTCACCACCATCTTTTTTATCAATTCTATATTCTTGGAGAGACTAATGAAAGATAAATTTTTTCCCTTCAAATGAAGAATAAAATTAAGTTTAGTGTTAGAATTTGTTGTTAGAAGTTGTTGTTTTTCAAGTGGTTTATGTTTAAGTCTTGTTTTTAGTATTTATGACTTCTTATATGTGTTTAATTGTGAAATGATTGTAATATATTTGTATTTAGGAAAATTTTCTCATCCAAGATTATTTGGAGTGAGAATTAAGTTTTTAAAGGTGTTTGTACCTATTTGTGAATTAATATAAGTTTGTTTGTGTGAAAATTTGTGTTATTTTAGCCTTGAATTAAAATAGTTATTATGGAAAAAGCGGATTATTTTTAGCCTAGCCTCAAATTGAAATAGTTATATGAAGTTCAAAATAGTCATTTAAGTTCTATAAGATCATTTAAGGGCAGTTTACTTAGACAAATAGGACATTTTACTTTAATTTGAAAATTTTGAAAATCATTCTTTAGCGCCTATGCCCCACATGTCGCGCTTAAGTGCGAGCCAACCCGATGGGCAGACGCTCAAGCGCCACTTACCCTCGCTTAAGCGCCGGTTCATGAAAACCGGTTCACAAAGAGTTAAAAGTGAAATTTTGGCCCAAAAATCAAAATTTTTACGCTTCCCGTCACCTTCAACCTCTCAAAATTGCAATTTTGGAAGGCTAGGGCACATCTAAAGTGAAGATTTTTTGGTGGAATCAAGTGAAATATGCTAGATCCATGTTCCTTAAGGTAAGAGCTTTACTTCTGTGCAAAAATTTCCGATTTTCACTATGTATTTTGAGCACATTTGGAGAAATTTGAAACATCACTATTCTTGATGAAAAACGAGAAAAAGATCTATGGAAATTGATTGAGAAGTGTAGTTTATATTTTGGAAGTTTAGCTTAGTAATTTAGACTTGATTTTTGAAGTTATTTTTGGAATTTATAGAACTTGTAGAATGATACGAAGAATGAAGAGGAGCAAAGGAAAGAGCCCTTTCAATTCGAGTAAATTTTTTAGTTTGAAATATCAGGATCGGTACAGAGATGTGTTGTAATCACAGAAACTAATTCAAGAGTGGTGTTCTAGGAATCCAGGTGGAAACGTAGAGGATTTGATTGTTCGCCGATAGCGGGAAAAATTCCGCTATTTCTCGGCTGTGGCAGTTATTTCTATTGTTAGAGAGTTCTATGCAAACCTCCTTGAGACTGAAGACAATAGAGTCATGGTTTGAAGAAAGTTCATACCCTTTTCACCAGAGGTAATCAACTTGTTTTATCATCTGCCACCTGATACACTATGTTTTTATGCAAATTATAGTCCGACTGAGGTGGAGTTAAACGAGATTATTTCTAACTTGACTGTTGGAAGAGGACTTTAGAACATCAGTGATGAGAGGAGACTCAACTTCCCAACTTTAAAGTTATGTGCACCTTCAAAGGCCTTGCACTATTTTATTTTTGCTCGTCTTCTACGAGCAAATCATCTCAGTGAAGTGACCGGAGAGAGAGTGATGTTAAATTATTGTATCCAGGAAGGAAAGCTCATCAACATAGGAGCTTTGATTTGTCTGACTATCATCAGTTCTGCCACTGCCGTTACTACTGCAGGTCTAAGATTTGCTTCCTTGATCTTTTCTTTGTGTGAGCAGTCTGGAGTTAAATATGATAGCTTGGAGGAAGTGTTATTACCTATAAAGGCAATCACTAAGGTGAATTTCAAGACTTATTCTAAGCATTATATTTTTGGCAAGTAAGGAGGATTTTCTAGGAGTTATGGAATGGAGACGTCTGCTGCTTCTACCTCTACTGCTTCTACATCTGGACCATCTACCTCACGTGCTTCTACATCTTGAGATGTGTCTACTGAGACTCAAAATGAATTATTGTAGAGGATGATGGATAATATTAACTATACAGCGGATAGGGTACAGAATTTAGAGTGTTTTGCATATCATACTGATAGGAATAATAGGAGAAATAGTGATTATAAAGAGAAATTTTGCTCATCTTTGGAGAGCCTCATTAGGGGTGACCAAGGAGTGCAATTTCCTCCATATCCTAGGTACCCTGATTATGAGCTTGCAAAAGTTTAGGATTACGGTGATTCAAAAGATGAGGAGTAGAACTTAGAGATTTATTTTTATGATTGTAATATGATATGAACTATGTGGTCTGGGCTTTCTACATTTCCATCTATGTGTTGATTAGAACTATGTAATGTGGTTTGAAATTTTATGTTTAAGTGAGAATTGCGATGCGATGTTTTTCATGTTTTGGACTTGAGACATGTATGTTTGTGTACTTGTTTAGACATTGTGATGTGTGAGACTTTTATTTTTAATTGTATTGTGATGTTGTGTAAGTTAGTAGTTTAATTTAATATTCTAGGGTAGTAACTATTATGAGTTTTGTGATTTAGTTAGTTTAGAACATAACTAAATTTTATGTCATTTGTAAAGTTGAAAATCTTGCTAGCGTAAATCTTAAATTTGAAACATAGAAAACCGCAACCCTTTTTTTTTTCTTTTATCATGTTTGTGAGTTTATTTTTATGTTAAGATTGTGAAGTCAGGTTAGTGTGTTAGTTTGCTTTAATGTTTATACCCACTGTTTAGAAGTCTATTGAATCTCTACTTGTTGAATTGAAATAAAAATATTAGAAAATTTGATCAAAATTTATTTTACTCCTGTTTTTAATTCTATACTTGTATCATCAGGGTATAAAAATTCCTGTAAGCATGTTATTTTTTGTTTCATTTTTGCTTATATATATTTGATGCTAAATTGTTTAAATTGTTAAGAATTTAAGTTTGGGGGGGATGAAAAATATTTTCAAAACTTTAATTCTTTTTTTCTGAAATGAACTACAAGTGAATTTGATTTGAAAAAAAAAACNTAAATTGTTTAAACTGTTAAAAATTTAAGTTTGGGGGGGATGAAAAATATTTTCAAAACTTTAATTTTATTTTTTTCTGAAATGAACTACAAGTGAATTTGATTTGAAAAAAAAAATTGATCATGTAGTAAAATTTGATTTTAGAAATGAGTAAGAAAATTTAATTAAAATTTTAAATTAGGGAAGTAAAATTTGATTTTAGAAATGAGTAAGAAAATTTAGTTAAAATTTTAAGTAATGGGAAGTAAAATTTGATTTTAGAAATGAGTAAGAGAATTTAGTTGAAATTTTGAGTAATGAAGTAAAACTTTAAGTTAAAAGTTTTAGTGTAGAAAATTATTAATATAAGTAACTATCTTAAGTAAGAAACTTTGCATTTTTGAAAATTTTAGAAATCTAGACTTTTATTTTTAATACTAAAATTTCCTTTATTAAAAATAATTTTCAAAGCTTTTATTATATTTCTAAGTAAAAGTTTTAAATCAAGACTTTGCTTCAGGAAAGGAAAAGTAGAATTCAAAATTATTGAAGACCTATCCAAATATAGTAGTCCTTGCCTAAAAAGAAAAGAAAAGAAAAAGAAAAAAAGAAAAAAAAGAAGAGAAAAAGAAAAAAAAAGAAAAGAAAAGAAAAGGAAAACAAAAAGAAAAAAAATATAAGGGAGGAGAAGCTTGAGGATTAGTGCCAAATCAAAAATTTATTCTACATTTGATCTTTTTGNTCCTTTATTAAAAATAATTTTCAAAGCTTTTATTATATTTATAAGTAAAAGTTTTAAATCAAAACTTTGCTTCAGGAAAGAAAAAGTAGAATTCAAAATTATTGAAGACCTATCAAAATATAGTAGTCCTTGCCTAAAAAGAAAAGAAAAGAAAAAGAAAAAAAGAAAAAAAAGAAGAGAAAAAGAAAAAAAAAGAAAAGAAAAGAAAAGAAAAAGAAAAAGAAAAAAAATTTAAGGGAGGAGAAGCTTGAGGATTAGTGCGAAATCAAAAATTTGTTCTACATTTGATCTTTTTAAAGTATAAGACTTGAGAAAATCTTAAGCTTATTGATATAATATAGTAAGTAAAATTATTCTTAATAAAATTTTTTAAGTGGAGATTATAAAAGAACTAAGTTTTAAATTTGAAAGACTTACAATATTTCTGAATTAGAAAAGAACTCATATTTTCATCTTTCTTAACATTAGAATTTTCTAAACTTTAAGTTGGTCTCATTTGCTGAATATTTTTTCTAAATTAGACTACTATAATTCTAAATCTAAATTTTATTAACTCCTAAAGAAATTCATATACATATCATAANAATTAGAAAAGAACTCATATTTTCATCTTTCTTAACATTAGAATTTTCTAAACTTTAAGTTGGTCTCATTTGATGAATATTTTTTCTAAATTGGACTACTATAATTCTAAATCTAAATTTTAGTAACTCCTAAAGAAATTCATATACATATCATACAATTTTAAAGATTGAAGTGTCACTTGAGGACAAGTAACATTTTAAGTTTGAGGGATTTTGATACGCCTAAAAAATATAGTGTTTAAAAACATTTTTATACCTTTTTTTAGATATTACGCTTTAATGGAAGGTATTTTTGTGTTTTTCTTTCAGGTATAGGTAAAAAGGTGAAAAGTACTTAAAAAAGTGAAAAAGGATCAACTTTGGAGCAAATAGGTGAAAAATGTGCAAAAGTGTTATAGCGCCCAAGCGCCAGGTCTGGCGCTTAAGCACTGGTTAAATAGAGAAGGCTGCGCCTAAGCACTAGAGGCCCCGCACTTAAGCGCTAATGGCAGCTATTGGATGATTAAATTTAGTTTTAGCAAATTTTGAAGAGGTTTTTGGGGCACCTACTGGCTTAAAAGGTGGTTAGAACCACCATGGATGAAAATTATTGCGAATGGATGCATCTCTTGAGGAACAACATTGAATCAAGACACATTTTGAAGAGATACCAAGGAACCTTTTGGAGATTTATAAAAGAATGAAGATTGAGACTTTGAAAGGGGCTCTGAAAGTACTGGGAAAGTTTTGAAAGTTCTAAAATCAGGGAGTTATTTGGAATATTTTCAGGCACCTCATATTTATCCTTTTTTTTATTTTAGTTTCATATTGAGAGTGTTGTAAAAGAGAAGAGATTCAAACAAACTTCTGGAGTTTAGTGTAGAACTTGAAATAAGTTTTTATTTTTTGTTTTAGATTTTTTTTGGTTTTAAATGAGACTTGTTGTTGGTTTGACAATGATTTCTACTTTTAAACTAAAATTTCATTTTGTTTTCTCCATGGACTCTGAGTAGTTTTCTTTATCTTTCTTCTTTAAATGATAAGTAATTAAGTGTTGGATGACAGTGGGAGTTATTGGATGAGTAAATTCAATTTTTACGAATTTTGAAGAGGTTTTTTTAGACACCTATTGACTTAAGAGGTGGTTACAACCACCATGGACAAAAATTATTGGGAAAGTGTGCATCTCTTAGGAAAATACATCAAATCAAGACACATTTTGAAGAGATACCAAGGCAACTTTTGGAGAATTACAACAGAAGCAAGATTAAGAGTTTGAAAGGGGTCCTGAAAGTACTGGGAAAGTTTTAAAAGTTCTAAAATTAGGGAGTTAGTTGGAGAGATTTTCAGGCACCACATATTTTTCTTTTTTTTATTTTAGTTTTATATTGAGATTGTTGTAGAAGAGAATAGATTCAAAGGAACTTCAAGAGTTTGGTGGAGGACTTAAGATAAGTTTTAATCTTTTGTTTTAGAATGCTTTTGGTTTTAATTAAAACTTTTTGTTGGTTTGATAATGATTTCTGCTTTTAAACTATAGTGTGGTTTTGTTTTCTCCTTGGATCTTGAGTAATTTTCCTTATCTTTCTTCTTAAAATAATATGTAACTAAGTGTTGGATGGAAGTTGTAGAGAGTATTGATCTTTAATTTTGGAAGAAGTTTTGATGACTTAAATCCATATGCTTCATTTAAATATTATTTTGGCCAATCCAAATGTTAAAAATTTTTTTGGGAACATGTAAGAACCTAGCTGTTATTGTCTCAGTCAACAATTGGAAAGAATCACATGAGGTTGTATGAATGAGAATGTAATTCATATGATTTAGTGCAAATAAATTTGGAAATAATGTTAAAATTTGTTGTGAGAACATGTAAGAACCGGGCTGGTATTGTCTAAGTCAACAATTGGTTAAAATTTATTGTGAGAACATGTAAGAACCGGACTGGTATTGTCTCAGTCAACAATTAGAAAGAATCGAATGAGTTGGATGAATTGGAAAATGTAGTTCATATGATTGAGTGCAAATAAATAGGGAAATATTCATTGAAGGGTGTAGATTTACAGGACCTTAAAGTGACATGTTAAAGCCCCCAGTTTAGTTTATTATTTTAGGTTATGATACAATAATTTAGCCCTTAGGTGGAGGGAATCGAGGGAACTCTAGAGTGAGAGCTAGTATCTTCCCTGCCTAGCTAGTCTTCAGAACTATTCAAACTTTAAATTAGCCAATGTTCTTTATAACATCTCTAGTAAGGGTAAAGAACATTATTGCTTTTAATTGGCGCAACACAATATGCATACTTCCACAACAGAATTTCTATACTATTACTGATTCATGATAAAGAGAAAGATATTTTCATATTTAGTGCTTTTCTTCTACAAAAACTCAAGCTATCTTTTTAGATTTGTCCTGTTTTTGTCAAAATATTAAAATAACCAAAAGTATTTAAACTTTCTTTACTATGAAAATCTCTTTAGTTTAAATAATTATATTTTTAAAAATAAAAAGTTTTCTAAAAAGTGCATGTTGTAGACCTTCCTTGTAGGTTTGATATTCAGGTCTTAATCAGAAACTCTTATATTACTTGATAACGATACGTATACTTGCGTAGTATCCCAATATATATAAATTAAAAGTTAAATTGTTATTTATCTTCAAAATCAAGTTTTTGATTTTGTTGCAAAATAAGGAATTATAAGTTAAAAATATAATCAGAATTATTGTTATATTGTTGCATATAATCAGTTTCGGGATCAAGTTTTTGGCATCGTTATCGGGGAAGTAAAGTGAAAATATAAAGAATCTATTGATTTAAAAAGCAAATTTCTATTTTCAAAAATTCTTATTTTATCTTTAAGTTATTACATTTTATTTTGTGTGTGTTTAGGTTTATTGTATTTTATGTTAGTGTATGTGTAGTTCACATTCTGAAGGACTAGCACCCTACAATTTTGAATTCGAGAGAACTCTTAGAAAAAATAGAAAAACTAAAAAAATTTAAAATCTTGAAAAATCCAAAAAAATTATGTAAATGACAAACCAAAATGATCAAAATGTTGAAATTCATCAAGAGTTTAGACCTTTAAGATATTATGCCAACCCTACTGTAGATGAACTTCATTGTAGTATTCAAAAACCTACTGTAGTGGCTAACTCGTTTGAGCTTAAACCTGCTATTATCCAAATGGTATCAAATAATCAGTTTGAGGGATCACCAACTGAAAATTTACTTTTTGCTAATTTTGTAGAATTGTGCGCTACATTTAAATACGATGGTGTATCAGATGATGCCATAAGATCTATGTTATTTCCTTTCTCACTGAGAGATAAAGTTAATATGTGGTTGAATTCATTAGCATCTGGATCTATCTGAACTTGGGGTGATTTAGCACAAAAATTCCTTGCTAAATATTTTCCACCATAAAAAACTACGAAGCTTAGAAATGATATTACATCTTTTAATTAGTTTGAAGGGGAATCCATTTATGAAGCATGTGAAAGATTTTAAGAGCTCTTAAGAAAGTGTCCATGCCATGCTATACCACATTAATGAGTAATTCAAACTTTTTATAATGGATTAGTTGGATCTCTTAGATCAATTATCGAAGTTGTTGCTGGTGGTTCATTGATGTCAAAACCATTTCATGACGCTTATGCTTTAATTGAAGAGATGGCTTCCAACAATTTTAAATGGCCTTCTGAGAGGGTGAATCCTAAGACAATAGCCAATATTCATGAATCTGATTAATTTACTATGTCATCAAATCAAGTTGCTGCAATTTCAAGGAAGTTAGACCAATTTTGAATGAATTTTTCTCAACCCATTTCCATGATTGAAGAGAATTCATTAGGCCAAATTGTAGTCTCTTACGCATCATTAAAAACTTTGAATGATAAAAATAATAAGTTGAATAACCCATATTCAAATTATTATAACCCAGGTTGGAAAAAACATCCCAACTTTAACTGGAATAAAAATTTGGGGGGTAATAATCAGCAATGGAGGAACAACCAAGCAAACCCAATGAGAAATTGGAACAATCAAGGGAATAATAATCATATATCTTTTTATCCTCTAGGTTTTAAAAGTAATACACAATTTAAGGAGAAGAAGTTTGTTTATAGAAGAAGTGGTGTTACAAATGGGAAATCAATTACAAAGTCAAGGAGCTACAATTAGTAATATTGAGAATCAACTTGGGCAATTAACAAATTCATTAAGTAATAGATCCCAAGGAACACTTCCTAGTAATACTGAATCAAATCAAAAAGATAAGAATAAAGAGCAAGTAAAAGTCATTAAACTCAGAAGCGGAAGAGAGTTGGAAGGTAGGGTTCAAAAAGAAATTGAAGTAGAGAGAAAAGAAATTGAAGAATTAAAAGAGGACGCTCCAAAAGATCCTGAGAGACTTATTTCTCTGCCAAGAATTGATTTGGAAAAACCACCACCTCCATTTCCTCAGAGAATTCGTCAACAGAAGTGAGATAAGCAATTTTCAAAATTTCTGGAAATATTTAAGAAGCTTACAATTAATATT
>JXCR01054742.1:0-11722 GCA_002079205.1 Phalaenopsis hybrid cultivar | reverse complement strand
CAAGAGACACATCTCTTCATCCAAAAGACACACCCTTTCACTATAAGAGACACATTTCTTCATTCAAATGCTTTTCAAAGAGTCTAGATTCATTGAATCACTCCATGGGGTGTGCAAGTTGTCCAGAAGCTTCCAGAACATCCCAGAATGGCCCGGAATCAACAAAAAGCATCTAATAGCCATCTTGGAAACTATAGCGCCAGTCTGGAACGCTATAGCACCTGTGTCTAGCGCTATGGCACCATTCTGGGTGTTATAGTGCAACCCTATGCGTAGCTCCACCATTTCGCCCTGTTTCAACTTTATTGCGCTCTAGATTGGTATACCTATAAGATAGACATGAAAACAACATTTCTTTAAAGTGTAATTTCATTCTAAAACATGGAATAAATATGAAAGAGATTAAGCATGGAAATTCATATCGAAATGCGCTAGATTAGAATTTTCTTCTTGGCTTAATTTGGCTCCAAATTGCACCGTTTTGCTTCATTTTCACCTAAAGTTCATTTATTGTACCTGAAGACAAAAATATGCAAAATACCTTCCTTTAAAGTGTAATAACATTAAAAATGTTCATAAAATGACTATGAAATGTACACAAAATAAGTAATTTTTAGGTGGATTAATCACAACAGACCACCAACAGAAAGACAAAGCAAACAAAACAAAGACCAGCTACTGATGGAAAAAGACTAAAATCAGTAGTAGTTGTTACTGCACAATGAATTAGATATGCCTCTTTAGCAAGGCTGGCCAAAATAAAAATAGGGTTGGCCCAAATTCAAAGAAGAAAATTGAAAAAATGACTAAAAAGAGCTGAAAAATATAAGGAAATGGAGCTCCTACCATAGCTCATGGAGGAAGATTTGGCACAATTTGAATTTTATATCCCGAAGTATACCCCTGGGGAAGCATATCCCACCTTGGGAATAGAAAATTTTGACCTTGAGGAAGACGAGATAGAGAGGCACCAAGTCCATACACTACACAAGTTGTTGATCCTATGGCACCNAACAACATTTCTTTAAAGTGTAATTTCATTCTAAAACATGGAATAAATATGAAAGAGATTAAGCATGGAAATTCATATCGAAATGCGCTAGATTAGAATTTTCTTCTTGGCTTAATTTGGCTCCAAATTGCACCGTTTTGCTTCATTTTCACCTAAAGTTCATTTATTGTACCTGAAGACAAAAATATGCAAAATACCTTCCTTTAAAGTGTAATAACATTAAAAATGTTCATAAAATGACTATGAAATGTACACAAAATAAGTAATTTTTAGGTGGATTAATCACAACAGACCACCAACAGAAAGACAAAGCAAACAAAACAAAGACCAGCTACTGATGGAAAAAGACTAAAATCAGTAGTAGTTGTTACTGCACAATAAATTAGATATGCCTCTTTAGCAAGGCTGGCCAAAATAAAAATAGGGTTGGCCCAAATTCAAAGAAGAAAATTGAAAAAATGACTAAAAAGAGCTGAAAAATATAAGGAAATGGAGCTCCTACCATAGCTCATGGAGGAAGATTTGGCACAATTTGAATTTTATATCCCGAAGTATACCCCTGGGGAAGCATATCCCACCTTGGGAATAGAAAATTTTGACCTTGAGGAAGACGAGATAAAGAGGCACCAAGTCCATACACTACACAAGTTGTTGATCCTATGGCACCAGAAGAACACATCACCAGACAAATTATCTTTGAGAAAGAATTGGGGCATTTGTAGACAATCAGACAATAATTCTATCAGCATTTTCAAAGAATCAATGGCAAGAAATTTAGCACATTAGCTGGTGTACAATTGTTCACCAGGGTGAACAAGAGATTATTATTGAACATGTGATGGAATCCCACGATAGAGGGAGAGCTAGATATCTTGAAAATGAAACTTATTTGGAGCCCAGCCAATGAAAATGGGGAAAAGGAAGGATCACCATACAGTATGGCTGCAGCTATAACTTTGTCGTGAAAATAGAAGAAATTACCTCAAGCATCTTAAGATATGATCAAATTGATATGATTCCTGTAATAATAATTGAAATAATCAATAGAACAGTAGCACAAAGTGTAACACCTATGAAGAAGGGAATTGTATTTCGCCCCACATTGACCATCATGAATTTGAAAGACCCTTTTGCATGATTCCTCTATTGAGTGAATATACTATATTATTCGGGATTGACATATAAATCAGAGCACCTAGAGAATTTAAGGGTTCATTTTGAATACCCCTCCTGCTTGGATTTGTGTTGTTTTTACAAGGAGACGGGGCTAATGTGACAAAACTTTGCATTTAAGTGTGTCCCGACAAAGAATTTCAATCACACTCAGAAGAATATGCCCTGACAAGCACCCGATCCATTATCAGCCTAAGCCAAAATTGCACGGGTTGCAGCCTCTAGAACTACCATGACCCTGTGGATAGCCGAGCACATGAGTTGTACTCAAAAGAGCTTGCCTTTGGTAGTACCTCAGAGTGCAAGGTGTATGCAGTAGGCCCTTTAGAAAAAGAGATCACTGCATAATGGAGACCTCGAAGGATCAGTGTGACATACATTGACAAGGCCTCACATGAATGACATTAGATGCAGTTTGATGTCTTTGTTATAAGGACTTTATCTTTGATGTAGTAGTGACATCTTTTGACTTGTAGTATTGATATCTTTGATACAGTTTGATGTTCTGGACTTGGGATGATCATCAATGTCTTTTACACATCCCTTTTGTGAAGAAATGAAGTTAAACATCATTTTGCTACAATTATTCTACTACCACTGACAACTTTTCGTGCAAGTCCAGAACGGCCAAAGCAGTCACCCATGAAAAAAAACAAAATCTAACATTAACAAAAGAATAAAATCCCACAAAATGACATAAAATCAGCCTTGAAAACTACACCAACTAAAAGACAACTATGTGGAAAGTGTAATTTCCTCCATGTGGCTTAAACCCAACAAATAATTGACAACCTTTGAATCAACCCAGAAAGAGATCACCAACTAACGACAACTATGGGAAAGTATAACTTCCCACAGGTAACCTATACTCAACAAACTTTAAGAATTCATAACAAATTATTAGCCAAACTATCATTGTGTGGCATTCACACAACCTTTTATACTAGTAGTATCTACAACCTTCCTGACATTGAATCATGACTTTTCTCTAGCATACATGTTCTCCTCTTAGTTATGACATAAGTCCATCAGCTTTCCTTCCTACTAGAATAGGGACATGACATTCAACATCTTTGAGAATCGGTATATAACCTTTTTCAATTCAATACAACTTTTGTTCTCCTTTCACTAGTAGGATCTACTGCCTTTCTGGCATGGAATCACAGCTATCCTCTATCATATCTATTCTCCTCTTAGTTAGGATGTAAGTCCATTAGTATTCCTTCTTAACGAAACAGGGACATGAAATTCGACATCTTTGAGAATTGGTATATAACTTCCTTTAATGGAATAAAACTTCTTTTCTCCTTTCTGCTAATAGGATCTACATCATTCCTGACACGGGATCAAGACTTTCCTCTACCATACATGTTCTCCTCTTAATTAGGATATAAGCCAATTGGCATTCCTTCCTAACGGAATAGTGACATGACATTTGACTACTTTAAGAATTGGTATAAGACCTCCTTCAATGGAATACAACTTTTATTCTCTTTTCTACTAGTATATATGTTATCCTCTTTGTTAGGAGTAAGTCTATCGACATTCCTTCTTAACAGTATAGGGAGACATCTTTGAGAATCATGATAACACCTCCTTCAATGGAATATGGCTTTCATTATCCCTTCGCTAGTAAGATCTACAACCCTCCTGACACAAAATTATGGCTTTTTTATTAACATACATGTTCTTCTCTTAATTTAGCTATAAGACTATCAACATTTCATCATAGCAAAAAAGTGACGCGACATTGAAATTGTGAAGCTGCTAGTCCCTTTATCAAATCTTGATCCCTCTTTCCCCAGTGAGTTCTGAAAATAGTTGTGAGACCCTCCTGACACGAATAATGGCATTCCCTTTAGAACTAGTTGGAGCTCTTGTGCAAATTTTGCACTGGAATCCTCAACAGAAACCTTAACTTCAATCTAACCACCTCTTACAACATTTTTGACATGTTGAAATATTTTGGGATACATTGGTCAGCTCGTTCAATGTCAACATGTATAGCATACATGTTCGATACACCATACATATTGATGGTCCATTTGTTGACATCGCTTTGTGAAAACTCACCCAACTAACCTTGTCCATGACTCAAGATTAGGGTTGTGACCTTTGGGACTCCACCAGGGCGAGCCCATGCACCCAAACCTTTGGTTGGGTTGGCTCGGGGTTTTGATCAAATGAGGGACCCAAATTGACCTCCATGGGTAAGACATGCCCTGGGTCAACCAAATCTCCGCATAAGCCCTAGAGAACACCATGACCACAAAAATTACAGTACGAGGTGGATCCAACGAAATTGATTATTGGCCTCACCAGGGGCCTCCCTAACCCCACCAAACCTAAAAAGCACCACAAACCACTAAGGGTCTCCCTAACCCCACTAAACCTAAAAACCACCCCAAACCCTAATGTACCCTTTTTGAACCCAAATTTTGATAGCACCATAGAATGGTCAAAATCAATTGGGTCTACTCTTATTTTTACTGATTTGAATCAATTAGCTTCACCAGAGGTCTCTCTAGCCCTACGAAATCCTAAAAATCAGACTTAAACCTTAACACATCCTTTTGACCCCAAAATTTCGAGACACCATGGGATCGTCAAATTCAATTGGATCAATCCTAATTTTGGTAAAATATTGATTAATTGACGACCTTCAATTGGACCTCACACCACATTGTCATGACAAACACCATATCATGAGCCCAATTACCATGGGGTCAAACCAAGTGCCATAGGGTCAACCCCCATAATTTTAATTAATTGTTTATTTATTTTATCAAAAAAATATTTAAATCCTCTTAGAGCTTAGGCTAAGAAGAAATCCCAACCCATGTAGCTTAAATTCACAACCCTACCCATGGAGCATGCCCATTTTTAATGGGTCATCCATGACCCAATGGCCACCTAACATGGCATGGATGACCCATTAAACCTATTCAACAAAAATTCAACATTTCAAATGTTGACTTGGTCTTGTACATCATAGTTCATCATGAGAGGCGAGACACACATCACCTTGCATGGCACACAACCTAAGCCACCTTGGACAAGTTTTTGGTGAAGTCAAACCTAATCACCTGACCTGGGTTATCCACCTAAATCCCTTTTAATTTGCTCAAGTTCTATCCAAAAATCTCCTTCTTCACCATACTCACCACCATGATGAGCCTACAATGGAAAATTGAAATTTGACTATCCATTGCTCGAGTATCTTTGAGATTCTTCTGAGACTCCTTTAAGGAATCCTCCAATCACCACTGAGCTCCTCCATGGCCTTTAATGGCTATTTAAAGGAGGAACTCAAATGAATGCACACTAAAATCTCTAGATAGTCCCCAAATACTCTTGTTATCAACAGGAAAAGTATCCCCCTTTACCTACCTAAGCAATCAATCCCCCATCTCCTCAGCCCCCAACACCATTAAAAAAACTACAATTTCCCAACCTAAACCAGGACAATTTTTTACCTCAACATGAACTCTTTCAATACTTAAAATTAAACCTCTCAAAAGCTTCCTAGGACCTGTACGACTCTCCCCCAATTAAAATTAGGGCTTGTCAAGCTCCTAAGCCATCCCAACACCAACTCGAGCCACAATTTGGTCTAGCATATAGTTAGGACCAATTTTAGTCCAAATTTAAGTAAGGAGAGGTTTGTGGCATCAATGTGAAGCTCTCTGTCAAGCCCAATTGAGGTCACACCTCTTGGGACAAAATATGGATCAAAATCCCTAAAATTTACTTTGTGTTTGGTCACTTGTGGAAGAAATGGCACTCCATTCTTAATAAACTATATAGATATGTTCATTTGGTTTAGATGAAGCTTTAAGAATAAACCCCATACGACTTCATCGAAAATCGAGGGAGATCATAAAGTTTAAACACAGATGGTTCTCGGTTCATTGTCTCGTAGGGACGATGAACGGATGTCATCCATTTTCATGTATCAGAATGGAAGGTTATGATGTGGTCGGATGGAACATTCATACATACCGAGGGGAGCGAACCGCGGACTACCTCAGTGCCCACGTGGAAAGCACAGCCAACCACAGGATGAAGCACAACACTTCTGAGCGGACGATGATAGCATGGGGCTGACTGGTTTAAGTGAGAAATTTGGATTTTCTTAATTACATGAATTCATAAAATTAAGGAAAACATTAAAAAATTATAACTTGATATAAAAAAAATCAAAAAGATAAAATAAAAATATCCCTAAATCCAGTGAATAGAGAGAAAAATAACAAAATAAAATTGGCAATAATTAAAATATATTTTGTTTTTAATTAATTAATTACTCCAGAGTTATTTGAATTATTCAAAATTATATATAAATCCAAGTTATATAAAAATAACAAAATAAAATTGGCAATAATTAAAATATATTTTGTTTTTAATTAATTAATTACTCCAGAGTTATTTGAATTATTCAAAATTTTATATAAACCCAAGATATATAAAAATTCCAGAGATTATTCCCTCCACTCTTAGAAACATTCCTTAATTTTTCTAAGATCACGAGCCTTCCCTAAAATTAAAATGACCAAATTTCTACCAAGTTTATAATTATTTTGAGAAATAATTATAAAAATAAGAAAATTGATATTTAAAAATAGAAATTAACATGAAAATGAAAGGTGGTGGAATTAAGTCCCAAAATTATATTTTCTACATTTGAAAAGCTTGAAAGGAAACTTTAGAAAATTAGGGGTAAAATTATTAATTTAAAATTTTACGCTTTAGCCCAAAATTATTTTTAGGTTAAGTTTAAACACATTAAACCAACCTTAAAGCTTTATTCCCAAGAGCTGAGCACTATGGTTACCCTTAGTAGCCCTAGGCTAACCCAAGTCAAGCCTAAACTTGGTTTAGGTGTAATTTGGCTTAAGCCTAATCCAAATGAGCTTAGAATTGAACTTAATCCAATAAGGGTCAAGCCTTGGTCATAATCAGGTTTGATGTGGCTCGAATAAACCATTTGGTCTGACCTACAGTAAACCCAAGTTAACCCTAAATTTAGGTTCAACCCAAATTGAACCTGACCTTAAACCTTATGTTCAACCCAAATTGAATCTAATCCTAAAACCCAAATTGAATATAATCCTAAAACTCTAGGTTTAACCTAAATTGAACATAACTCTAAAATCTTAGGTTCAACCTAATATGAACCTAGCCCTAAAGCTTAGGTTCAACCCAAATTGAACATAATCCTAAACCTTAGGTTCGACCCAAATCGAACCTAACGCTAAACCTTAGGTTGGGCCCAAATCGAACCTAACCTTAAATCTTACGTTCAACCTAAATCTAACCTAACCTTAACACTAGGTTCGACCCAAATTGAGCTTAACCCTAAAATTTGGGTCTAACTCACATTAGGCCTAACCCAAACCCTAGTTCTAACCCAAATTTGACCCAACAAACCTTTTAGGTCTAACCAACATTAAAACTAAGCTTTAAATATTAAGTCCAACCTAAATTGGACCTAACTAATCTGTTAGGTCCAACTCACCATAGACTTAACCCAAACCTTGGGTATAACTCAAATTAGACCCAACCAACCTTTTAGGTCTAACCATCATTAGACCTAAACCTTAAACCTTAGGTTCAACCCAAATTGGACCTAACATGAACCTTTGGTCTAAGTCATCTTAGACTAATCTTAAACTCTAGGTCCAACCCAAATTGCACCTAGCCACTTTTTAGGTTAAACTTTCATTGAACCTAACCTTAAAATCTAATTCTAACATAATTTAGCCTTAGTGAACCTGTTGGGTTCAGCCTACACTGAATCTAACCCTAAACCATAGGTCCAACCAAAATTGGAGCTGGCCACTTTTTAGGTTTAACCTACAATGAACCTAAAACCCTTGGTCTAATTTAACTTAAACTTGACCAACCCTTTTAAGTTCAACTTATATTGAACCTAACCTTAAACCATAGGTCCAACCCAAATTGGATCTAGCCATCTTTTAGGTTCAACTTACAGTGAACTTAAACCCTTAGTCTAAACTTTATTAGACTTAATCAACCTTTTAATGTTCAAGCTACATTGAATCTAAATCCTAAGTCAAGCTTACATTAGACTTAGGCATCTTTTAATTTCAACCTACATTAAACCTAAACCCTAAATTTAACCTACATTAAACCTAGTCATCTTTTTAGGTTCAATTTACATTAAACCTAAAACCTAAGTCTAATCTAACCTAGTCTTTGTTCAAGCTGAATCCTTTTAGGTCTAACCTAAACCTAACTCAGGTCTCACATAGACCTTACTTAACTGAAACTCTACTAGGTCTAGTCTAATCTAGATTAAGTCAATTCAATTGAATGACAGGGTTAACCCAACCTAACTCGGGTTAGCACAATTTAACTGAATCAACGAGTCAACTTAACCTAACTCAAGTTAACCCAATTATTGGACCACTAGATCAACCTGACTTTACTCGGGTTAACTCAATTCAATTGAATCACCAGGTCAACCCAACCTAACTCGGGTTAACTGAATTCAATTGGACCACTGGGTCAACCCGACCTAACTCGGGTTAACCCAATTCAATTGAATCACCAGGTCAACCCAACCTAACTCAGGTTAACCAAATTCGATTGAATCACCAGGTTAACCCAGCCTAACTCGAGTTAACCCAATTCAAATGGACCACCGGATCAACCCAACCTAACTTGGGTCACCCAATTCAATTATTAACTAGGGTTAACCCCATTCAACTGAATCACCGGGTCAACCCAACCTAACTCGAGTTAACCTGATGCAATTGGACTACTAGTTTAAATTGACCTAACTTAGGTTAATCTAATTATTTTGGATCATCGGGTCAACCCGACTTAACTCAAGTTAACCCAATTCAATTACACCACCGGGTCAATCCGACCTTACTCGGGTTTCCCCATTCAACTGAATAATCAGGTTAACTTAAACTAACTCTGTTTAACCCAATCCAACTAAACCAACGGGTCAACCTGACCTAACTCAGGTTAACTCAATCCAATCATTGAACCAACTCGACTTAACTCGACTCAAACCAATCTTCGGATCAACCCGACCAAACTTGGGCTAACCCAAAATCAACTCAACCCAGACAACTTTTCTTTGAGATAATCAGAATAACTTCTGATCAACCCAACTTGAAACTCAACTTCAAGCTTAACCTAAGTTAACCAAATTTTAATCAAGGACTGATTTAAGTCTAAACGTTCATAGACTTAAAGAGAAAATTTAAGTCTAAGATAACTTGGACCTCACCAAAGTCTAATTTAACTTAAATTTGCTTTACCTTAGGGAGTTCAACTTGGATTAATCAAGTTCAACCTATTTTACTCCCATGTTAACCTGACTTGGTTTAACTTAGCTCACGTCAAGTCAATTTAAACCAAGTAAGACTAGCCTGACCCCATTCAAACTAAGTCAAATTGGGTCAATCCTATTAAGCTTTGGTCGATTTAAGCAATTTTGAAAATAATCTGAGGGACAATCGGCCTAACAAACAAAAACATAATTATTTGTTTACTTTATTTTGTAAGGCTACTAAAGATGAAAGGCAGATGTCATCCTTGATTTACTTTGCACACTATTAGGTTGTGCTAACTCTATTGTACAGAGAAGGACATTCAAAACCCGGAGCAAAAGGATGAACCTCAACTAAACCATCAACGACAAAACAACTAGGATAGTTCAAAATCTATTGGAATCTGCTCCATGTAGGATAGGACTTTGACATTCCTTTTCTTGACAAGGACAGTTGAATTTTGTGAGAACAAATTATAATCTTAATCGGGAGTTTTCTTGAGTAGTCTTGACTACTTAAGATGTAATTAACTATAAGGGTTTGTCCCTATAAGAGGATGTGAACCTTAAAACAGGTGCATCAACCAGAATTTTCTTGTAATTAGCTTTCATAAGGTTTCTTCCATAGTTGTGTCTTCCAAGCATACCGAAGTGATCTCACATTGGGTTTATGTTTTGAAGCAATCAATGTAAAAATTTACCTTGTGAAGGTTTCTCGTACATTTCTTTTATTTGTTCCCGTTATTGCATACCCCAATCCTTCGATTTCTCATCACTTAGTTCATCTACATGATTTGAGATGAATAACTATCTGGAGAAGAGAGCAACATAACAGACAACAAACTGGCGACTCGTCAACAACAATGACAACATCAAGCAGACGATGAAATGAAGACTGATGGTGCGTGACCAACGGCACCAATACTTAGAGTAAGAAGTTGACACTACTTAGTCAACCATATTTAAGACACTTTTTTGAATTTGTTTATTCTTCAAGCAATAGACTCGATGTTTTCCTCCACTTCAATCAACCACCTAGAATTATACTAATAACATCCCCATCTTCAAGTTTAACTGGGTTCAGTTGTGTACATATGGTTGTCTTGAACCCTTGATATTGATGTGGTAGGCAATTCAATATGTGGAACCTTCAGTAGCAATGTTATCGACCAATGTTTTAATAGTGGCTAAATATTATGGCATTGTGTTACTCGACATAGTGTTCTGTAGCTTGTTTTTTAGTTTAATTACTATGGATCAATTCACTGATTTAAATCTCCTTTCCAATATTGACAATGTTTGAGCTACGCTTTGGAGATTTAAAACATATGGTAGAACTACAGTGAAGATTGTCGACAGTATGTTGTTGTTATGAGTTTCTGATCAATCAGTTGTCATAGTTTGAAATCTTAATTTTCCTCAGGAGTACCAGATTCATTTTGAATGAATCGAGAAGAGACGGTGGTTGTTTCTGAGAGAAAATCTTCATATCCATTGGCTAAAAATAGTTTGTGCATCTGTGTTTTCCAAACTTGGTAATTGTAGAATTGTAGCGTGAGGTAGACATTTTCTCAACGCGTGACATCAAAATTTTGAAGGGAGCTAATATTCTTATCTCCTTCATCCTACTCAACAACATTATTGTAGGCTAACTTGATCTTATGGTGTTGGAGCTTGAATCTTCCATGGATCAGTTGTTGTGAAATTGTTGCTCTTATACGAAGAAAGAAAAATGCAAAAAGGAACCATATACATGAAAAGGCTATTAGAGATAAGTGCCCCGTTCCTTTTTACATCTCTCTATTTCTATACATAACTCCTTTCCCTTTCTTTTTCCTTGCTGGGTGTCCCAAGATAGGGAGCGACCTTTTGTGGGGACCAGGCAAGCAACCACCTTTTAATTAGTAACAAAAAATGCAAATACTGAGCAACACTAATCAAATACTGAACAAATGCAAAATAAAAAAAAATAAAAAAATAAATAGAAAAGCTCGCCTAAAATTTCCGCTCTGTAACATTAGAGAAATTATTACATACGAACACCGCATGCATCTCTTCATGTGGTGTCCGATCCTGACCGTACATCACGGTGATCTACGGTCAGGATATATTTCAGTTTTTTTTTAAAAAAAAATTAGATGGAGCCCACCGAAATACATCTTATCCGTAAATCACCTGATTTACGGTCAGAATCGGACACCGCATGCAAGATGCATGCAAGATGAATG
>JXCR01054732.1:55242-79345 GCA_002079205.1 Phalaenopsis hybrid cultivar | reverse complement strand
AACCCATTTAGTTTTTTAAATACATAAATTATTTATCTTTCTATGAATCATAATATCTACTAATACTATTAATTTACTTGTGAGAGTACATATACAATTTTTGTGTTTTTGATGTTTTGAAAACAAGCATTATGTGTTTTAAAAATAGAATTAAAAGAAAATAAAAAATTAAAAAACAAACACTATTTTTGGGTATGTTTTCTATTTTTTATTTTCAAAAACAAAAAACAAAAAGTAATCTCAAGCAGGACCTAAGTTACCAATCTTTTTAGTTTTTTCTCTAACCCATTTAGTTTTTTAAATACATAAATTATTTATCTTTCTATGAATCATAATATCTACTAATACTATTAATTTACTTGTGAGAGTACATATACAATTTTTGTGTTTTTGATGTTTTGAAAACAAGCATTATGTGTTTTAAAAATAGAATTAAAAGAAAATAAAAAATTAAAAAACAAACACTATTTTTGTGTATGTTTTCTATTTTTTATTTAAAAAAAAAAAACAAAAAGTAATCTCAAGCAGGACCTAAGTTACCAATCTTTTTAGTTTTTTCTCAAACCCATTTAGTTTTTTAAATACATAAATTATTTATCTTTCTAAGAATCATAATATCTACTAATACTATTAATTTACTTGTGAGAGTACATATACAATTTCTGTGTTTTTGATGTTTTGAAAACAAACATTATGTGTTTTAAAAATAGAATTAAAAGAAAATAAAAAATTAAAAAACAAACACTATTTTTGTGTATGTTTTCTATTTTTTATGTTAAAAAACAAAATACAAAAAGTAATCTCAAGCAGGACCTAAGTTACCAATCTTTTTAGTTTTTTCTCTAACCCATTTAGTTTTTTAAATACATAAAGTATTTATCTTTCTATGAATCATAATATCTACTAATACTATTAATTTATTTGTGAGAGTACCTATATTTCAGGATCTTATTATATTATTAGTTTTAGGGACTAATTTTTTTATTCGCATCCGTCTNAGTTTTTTCTCTAACCCATTTAGTTTTTTAAATACATAAATTATTTATCTTTCTATGAATCATAATATCTACAAATACTATTAATTTACTTGTGAGAGTACCTATATTTCAGGATCCTATTATATTATTAGTTTTAGGGATTAATTTTTTTATTCGCATCCGTCCGTAATGTGGAAATTGTTGCTTATTTGGCACTACACCAGGGCGCTAATGTAGCGACCCTTGCATTATTTTCATTATATTAAGGTCATACATCACACCGTTTTAAGGGAACGTCTTAACATTTACACAAGAATTTAAGAGGTTCATGTCATGATTTTTCAACAAAAAATTTTATGCTGGTCGTGGACTACCAAACACAAGCCTTCACTTTTCGCATCAAGGGCTTAGGTCTGGACAATGACAATGCTAGACCAGCTAGTTCAACATACTAGAAATATTCATAACATCTAATACTTTCTTGAGTTGAAATAAAAGGCGATGGGCGTTTGAAACTACTTATGGGTTTGTTTGAAGAGACGGTGCAGCACCGCAACGCAGTTTTTTCTATTTGGGTAAACTACGTTTTGACAGCATTTTCAAAAAGCTGCTGCTGAAATCTATATTTTCCCACCACTCATAACTAGCTGCAATCAGACTTAAAAAAATTGTAATAGCCACCACAATTTTTTGAGTATCATATCAATATTCAGCAGGTTCACAGTTGATTTTTAATAAACTGCAACTGCCCCAAACAATCCCTATATCTTCATTTGATTATTGCTTTTTTGCAATTCTTTAGAAATTTATGTAATGGAAACTACTTATTATAACAAGATTTGCTAGTAGGTGATAACTGTTGGCCTTTATAAAAAAAAGAAAAAAAAATCTACAGTAGTTTCAAAATAGTTGTTTTCTCTACAATAGTTTTACAACTGCATCTATGAAAAAGCTAAACCTGCCCCAAAAACTGCTTTTATAAAAAAGCTAAAGCCACCCCAAATGGGCCCTAAATATATGCTAGCTTGTACCACGCATTAAGTTCCCAGATTTATCAAAGATTGCAGAAGTTAAGTGTTTTATCAGAACGAAGTTGAAAGATTGCAGAAGTGCCAAAAAAAAAAACTATTTCTGGAAGTGTAACTATGTCATCTGTAATTATGTATATGACAGGAACAAACAATCAATCTGTACTTTAAAAATAACAACTAGTAACACATTAAATTAGTTGTGTTTTGACTCGCCTGATCAATGAACCTGTATTTGCTAGTCATATGGATCCAAAACCTTGCATCCTCTTTAGATGGGATGATACCATCCTAAAGTGAAACCTGTAAATCAGTAAATGGGATCGGAATAAAAAATTCTAATTTTTCAGTACAAGCATGGTATGATGCTTCTATTGTAAATCACGGCTTTCCTTCTACTTTCCCAATTTGAGGTTTGCTTGTTTGGAACTTACAATAAGGTTGAGGACTCGACTATGGTTTGTACAGGTAGAGTTTTACATATAGGGATTTCCGGTTTTTAAGGGTTGGTTGTGTGTAGAAGCGAATGAAAAGAGAGTGAAAGGTTCCAGGTTGTTTTGAGAGGGCTTACAAAGGATGAGCCCACGATGTGGAGGGAATTTGGAGAGCAACAGCAGATCATGACAAGGGGGTATGGAGATGCAAAAACAAGTAAACAGAATGATGATAAATAAAAGAAAACGCAGATAAAAAACCAACTCTCCCTAAAAATTTTCATTGAAGTTCACGACTAAATCTCCAAAAGTTAGGCTGACGTGGGGCGCTTTTACCTGGACCAGTTCAGTCCATGGTAACTAAGGGCACGCCGGCCCTCTAATCTTGGGTTATCTAGAAATATATATTTGTTTTTACCGGTGTTTAGGATTTGGTATTTCTGTGATTTGCTTTGGGATAGTTGCCAGCATCTCCTTTTCCTTCTACAGGTTGTATCATAGGATTCCACGTGGTGTTCTAGTTATATCTTGGTTTCCCGATGGTGTTTATCCTTCCAATACCATTCCCCCATCCTTTCCTGCATCACTCCCACATCCCCTTCATTGTATTCCTTGCTGCAGCCACCAAGAACAGCCTTCCTATGGCTATACCTGGTTGACCCTCTTGCTGCCTCCACCCTGAACAGCCAGCCCCAGCTGTTTTGGCCCACATCCTTGTTGTTGTTGCCCCAAACAACCCTCCCAAAGCTCTTCCTGATGCTTGCTTGTTATTCGGACTCCTGAAAACAATTGTCTTGCTGTTTCTGGCTTGCTAGCCGCCTCCTCGCCACCACCGTCGAGGTCGAAATCCTAATTAACATCACCTACACCCTATTCCCTAGTATTTTCCATTGTAATTTGTTGTCAGTCTATTGGAAATTCAATTTTCTAGCTTCTATAAAATAACTAGTGGTTGTGTTGTGCTTCTATTCACCTTAATTTTAAATTGATTACGGTATTATTTGGTATTAGAGCTAGTTTAACCCTAGTTTCATTCTAGGGTTACTAAAATCCACCAATACCTAACCCTTCCACCACCCAAAACACTTCCTCCTTATTGAATTTTCAAATCAACCACCTTGATTATTTTCCCAACCCTAAAACACCCACATACATTTTCTTCCACCCCTAACCTAAACCCTAACTATGCCACCGAGAAGATGGTATTGGATACCGACAGGGATCTTATCATAGATGAGATCCAGTAGGAAATCCGTCGACTTCAACAAAGGCTTGCTGAATTTGAGGATGGGACAATAGGGATATCACCATTGATCGT
Organism: Phalaenopsis hybrid cultivar; assembly: GCA_002079205.1. Lineage (NCBI taxonomy): Eukaryota > Viridiplantae > Streptophyta > Magnoliopsida > Asparagales > Orchidaceae > Phalaenopsis > Phalaenopsis hybrid cultivar. Next base: position 75,588 of record JXCR01054732.1, on the reverse strand, counting down.
GATAATGATGCTCTAAATGGAGAGAGGAGGGTAATCAGGATCCCTTCCATAGGGATGATTCCAACGGATAGAAGGACAAGACACGATGCTTTAGGCTCCAATATTAGAGAAGGCCGAGGGATGGAGCATATTGTGGAGGACATGAAGATATGAGAATAAAGGTAGATTTATCAGATTTCAAGGGGATAATGAATCCAGATGACTTCATTTAGTGATTTACAAACTGTTGAAAAATTTTTTTAGTATAAAGACGTGTCAGCTGATAGAAGAGTGAAACTTGCTATAATAAAACTAAAAAAAATGTCTCTCTATGGTGGGAGAATCTAAAGAGGGTGAGGTAGAGAGAAGGTAGGAGCAAGATCATCGCATGAGAGAAATGAAGTAGATGCAGAAAAAGTACTTGCCCTCACACTACTATCATGACAAGTTCTTGAAGCTCTACCACCTACAGCAGAGGGTGTTGTCAATGGAGGATTTCACAATAGAGTTTGAGCAGCTCATGCTATAATGTGAGCTGACTGAGTCAGAGGAGCATGCTATAACCAAATATTTGGAAGATTTGAAGCCAACCATCACTAAGGTTGTCCAGCTACAACCTTACAGATTGTTGGGTGATGTTCAGACTTTGGCACTGAAGGTGGAGAGAGATCAAAAGCAGGGTAGGCACCCATCTACATTTAGACAGCCGTCCACAGTTGGGGGTATCAGTAGGAGCACACCTACGAGAGGTGTGAAGATTGGACAGAGGGATGACAAAGCTGATCAAAGTGGAAAGAAGCTTGAGAAGAATAGCACACCCGACACAGTTCTAACCAGGAAGTGTTCAGGTTTCATGGATATGTACACATCGCCTCTGTTTTACCTACTAGCAGAGTTGTTTCCTTCACTGAACAGGTTACAATAGAGGAAGTGAGTGGAGGTGGAAGAAGAGCAGAGTGAGGAGTATCAGCACTATAGAGATGAGGGTGAGATCTTAGTTGTAAGGAGGGCACCGCAGACTAAACCACGGAGGGATCACTCTTGGTTGAGATATAGCATCTTTTGCACCAGGTGTTTTGTGAGAGATAAGATATGCAGTCTTATCAATGAGGGAAGGAGTTATGAAAATGTGGTCTCTACTCTTATGGTGAAGAAGTTGGACTTGGCTACTCAAGCATTATGAACCCTATTCTTTGACCTGGGTAAAGAAGGGGAAAAAATACGGGTGGTTCAACGATGTTTGGTAGATTTCTCTATTAGGGTTAGCTGCAGAATCAGATATGGTGTGATGTTATGCCCATAGATACTTTTCACATTTTTTTGAGAGACTTTGACAGTTTGATTACAGGACTCGACATTATGAGTTTAAGAACACCTACTCATTCACAAAGGAGGATAAGTGCATAATTCTTTTGCCCATTAAGGAGTATGGAGGAGCTAACAGTCACATTGAAGAGGAGACTATAGTCCCACATGCCACCTTCCTATAGTCAATGCAAGAGGCCCCAATGGTGAAAAACTTAGTCATCCTACAGAGAATGAGGAGACTGAGTTACTTGAGATGATACAGTCACTACTAGATGACTTTTAAGATGTGATGACTGACAGCTCATCTGAGAGACTACCACCACTCCGAGATATTCAGTATGTAAATAGAGTTTATCCCTAGATCGGTGTTACCTAACATACTTGCTTATAGATTGAAACCATCTAGGAGCCAGAGGATTTGTGTGTGAGAACATCACTCCATGTGATCTTCCTGCTTTGATGACGCCTAAGAAGAATGGTTGGTGGGGGATGTGTATTGATAATCGAGCTATCAATAAGATCACCATCAAGCACATATTTCTTATACTTCATCTACATGATTTATTGGATCAGTTGCATGGAGCTATCATCTTTTCCTAAATTGACCCACGTAGTAGATATCACCATATTAGAATGAAGTTAAGGGATGAATAAAAGGTTGTCTTTAAGACTAGAGATGAGTTGCATAAGTGAACAATCATGCAATTTGGACTGTCTAATGAACCTTACACTTTCACGAGGTTGATTAATCGGGTGTTTAGGGATTACATTGAAAACTTCGTAGTTGTGTACTTTGATGAAATCCTAGTCCACGGCAGATCTGAGGAAGATCATTTGTAGCATCTGAGGATGGTTTTTGAGGTTTTTCGAATGGAGAAGCTCTTTCCCACCCAAAGAAGTGTCACGTCATCACGACACAGGTAAATTTTTAGGGTTATATCATATCCAGAGTAGATATTCAAAAAAGACCTATGAAGATAGAGGTTATTGTGAGTTGGACACACCCCCAATAGAGCTCAGACAGTTTTTGAGGTTTGCATACTTTTATATGAGATCCATCAAAAGCTCCAACAACATTACAGCTCCCATGACAGGGATCTTAAAAGTAGAGGAGTTTTAGTGGACAGAGGCCACTCAGTTTAGCTTTGACATCCTGAAGAAGTTGAATTGTACCTCGGTGTTAGCACTACCAGATTTCAATCAATTGTTCCACGCAGAATGTGATGCTTCTAATGTGGGGATTGGAGCAGTATTGAGCCGGGGAAGCTAACTGATCCACCTTAAAATTACCTATTTTTAGTGTACATTTCATGTTCATTTTATGCACATTTTTTTATAATATTACATTTTAAAGGAAAATCTTTTACATGTTTTTTGTTTCAGGTACAAGGAATAGAGTTTTAACAAAAATGAAGCAAAAAACGGTGCAATTTGGAGCCAAATTGAGCAAGAAAAAATTCTGATCTAACGCATTTTGATATGATTTTCTATGTTTAATTTTATCTATATTTATCACATATTTTTTAATGAAATTACACTTTAATAAAAGCTTATTTTCATGTTTATCTTGTAGGTATAACACAATGAGTGAACCGGAGCTGAAATGGGGCGAAACAGAGCCAAACGGAGAAAAACTGGAATGTTGCCCGTAGGCTTAACGTCGGATTCTGGCGCTATAGCGCCGGACACGACTATAAATAGGATTCATAACGCCCGAGACTGTTTTTGGATGGCTTTTTGGAGATTCCGGACCATTCAGGGATGTTTTGGAAGCTTCTGGGAGACTACGCACGCCTCATAAGTGGTTAAATGAATCTAGACACTTTGAAAAACTTTCGAATGAAGAAATGTCTCTTAGAGTGAAAGAGCGTGTCTCTTGGAGTGAAAGAGCGTGTCTCTTGGAGTGAAGGGGTGTGTCGTTTGGAAAAATGAGGTGCTTGATTTCTCTTTAAATATGACGGCTGACGTCTCTCATGACAAGAAATTAGGAAGTAATTAGTGTGTGTTTTAGGAGGAGTTTTTAGCGAAATTGAGAGAGAGTTTGACTTGAGTCTATGGAGATATAAATTTCTCCATTTTCTAGAGAGATTGGTGATAAATTTTGAGAGATATGAGTAAAGAAGTATGAGCGGCGCATGAATCGGCAGGAGACTTTGTTTGAGAGATTATCATCTTTCTTTCAGAGACAAAAAATTAAATATTGTGTTCTTCATTATCTTGTAATTGTTGTAAACACTTTCTAGTGAATTTTCTTTTATTTAAACGAAGTTTTAATTGTGTTTTATTCATGTTTCGTAAGTAAATTTCTTTACTCTTTTCTTTTAATATGGAGTAGTGACATGTGTAGGAAAATTTATTTATAATAGAATTATTTTTATTTTCATGTAATGAGTAATATCTCTTTTGCTTCATTGACATAACTTAAGTGACAATAGGTTATGTTAAAATTTATTATAAGTGAAAACTAAAACTCTGGAGAGCGGTGATCTTGCAACTTGAGTGCACTCACATGATCGGTTGGCTAGTAAAATAATTTAGGCGACAATGCAACTTTTAAGGAAATATAATTTGATGATTTATTTCTATCAGATACTTCTAGGTGACAAATAATTGCATAAAACTAATAGAATATTAAGCATACTTCTACACTAGAAAAAGAATAAATAGACATATGTTCATTATTGGCACATAATTTATTACTTGATTCTATCAATCATTTTACTGCTTATGTCATTATCTTCATTTTACTTTTCTTTTACAATGAAATAGATACAAGTTTCAGAATTTAGATTTTCTTAGATATTCTCTTATTTAATTAATGTGATAGTATTTTCACAAGATCTTAATTTACTTTACAAACTGATCACTTGTAATGTTAAAATTTGTTGTGAAACATAATCCGGGAGGGCTATGATTTCACCAACAAGTAAGTATCATATTTCAACTTGGGCAGAGCCGTTGCGATCAACTGAGGGAGAGTGCAAATAGATAGGGAGATAAGTTTTCATGGGCATATAATTGATGTTTCTAGGTGACAGACTATATTCTTTTATCAACTTGGTCTAAAGTTTGGATCTTAAGGGTCCATAGTAGGTCCTATAGAGAGGGCACAATCGGTAATCTGAAAGTGAGAGGTCAGAATCTACTTAGCACTACTACACAAGCTGGTGAAAAATTCTATGTTAGTCAATGTTCTTTGTTAGCACCAAGAGGGGGTAAAGAATATGTATACACTTCTTTGTCACGGGCTATATTAATTTCTAAGTATTTCATTCCTACACATTATTTAGGTCATTGCACGAGAAAGATAATCTTTAACATCTCAAAATTCTCCAAACTAATTTATCCAGATAATTTATCTTTAGATTTCAGATTTTTATTTAAGAATAGTTATTAGAAAAACCACTTTGATCGACATTCCAAACTAAGGCCTGATAGTAGTATATTAGAATTAGTCTAAGGGAATTTTTACATCGCTTCTCTGTGGGATCGATACTAGAGTCTTAAAAGAAAATTCTATATTACTTGAAACGATACGTATACTTACGTACAACTCCTAGTATATGAAATAGAAATAAAATTCTAAATTTTATAAAATATTATTTTGCACACTCGTTTAAATATAAATTGGGTCAAGTTTTTTGTCATCTTTCGAAGCTTAAAAATCTACGTAATTATGGGTCGAGTCACTATCCTATAGTCTTCATCAATGAGAAGATGATTAACTCCGGGGGGAAGTATTTGACATATGAAATTGAGAAAGTATTTGACATATGATAATAAGTTCTATGTTATTATGAGAAATCTTAGTTACTTGAGTCACTACCTGGTGATTAATGAGTTTAAGTTACTCACAAATCATGAGGCTCTGAGGTTCCTGAATAGAGTTGTAAGTGAGTCAAGCCGACTCGAGCTCAACTCGATAAGTGGCTCGTGAACTTAGCTAGATGAGCTAATAAGCCAAGCTCAAGCTAACCCCAACTCGGCTCGTCAGCTTGTGAGTTAACTTGTTTGAAAAATTTTAATATAAAATATACTAAAAATATATTAAATTTAAAGATTTTTTAAGTATTAAAAATATTATTGACTATATATTAAGTGATTTCTTATTATTTATCACCTAATTGTTCATTCTATTCATCATTTTATTATAATATAATATTAAATCAATATTATTTTCTCTCTTTTTCCAATAAACAAGTCGGCTGGTGAGCCAGCTCGGGCTCGTAGACTTAAGCTCGAGTTCAAGCTTGAACTCGATAAAATTTAATTAAGCTCAAGCTCGACTTGAATTGTTTACACTCCTATTCCTGAACAGTCAGAGCAGTTAAAGGGCAGACATGCTTCTTGTGTTGAGTTTTTAGTTTCTTTTCAATTTGTGCTCAAACACAAGGCAGAGAATCAGAAGCAAGTAGCAAATGCCTTAAGTCGTCGCCACTTACTGATCACCTCCATGCAAGCTAGAAGAGTAATGGGGTTCAAGGTGTTAAAGGAACTGTACGAGGCTAATGAGGACTTCAGAGAGATTTGGGGTCATTTTCAAGAGAGGCTTACAGGATAGTATCACCAATCTGATGTCTACTTGTTCCATCGGAACAGGTTGTGTTCCCAGATGTTCATTTAGAGAGTCTAACATACATAAGTCATAATGAGGGATAGCATATCATTTTAGCAGAGAAAAAACCTCGCATTTGTGGGAGAACATTTTCTATGGCCTAGACAGATGAGGGATGTAGAGAGGTATGTCAGACATAAAAAGAACCAAGCACTATCTTTATAATATATTTAAGGAATTAAAGTCTCAAAGCTTTACAAGTTATGTTTCTATTTTATTCAACATTATTTTATAATAAACGTATGATTTATTTTTCTTGAAAAGATATTTAAATCAAGAGAATGTTTTACCTTTAAGATCATTTATTTATTTTTTTAGGTTTTTATAGGATGAAAAAAGAATAAACTCATTTTTCAAGAAAAATAATATTAAAAATTTTGCATTGTGTTCATCTTTTAACGAGCATATCTCTCAAATTGNAAGAGAATGTTTTACCTTTAAGATCATTTATTTATTTTTTTAGGTTTTTATAGGATGAACAAAGAATAAACTAATTTTTCAAGAAAAATACACAAAAAATATTAAAAATTTTGCATTGTGTTCATCTTTTACCGAGCATATCTCTCAAATTGAGAAACTGATGATGAAGCTCCTAAAGTTGATCACGTCCAACAAAAATTGCTTGACATAAAATAAAAGAATTTGATATCACATCTTTAAAGCATGATCCCAGTATTTTCGAAACTCTATTCGCTATTATGCCCTCCATCAAAGAGATGAAGTTAGAAGAACGTATTATAACTTGTGTAGTCATCGTGCATATTGTCTTCCATGTTTTCCTTTTGCAAGGATATCTTGGATCTAATCATTTTATAGTGGATGAATTTCAAGTTTGGAAGAAAATAAAAAATGATGATAAATGCCCTTCCAAACTAGAAAATAAAAAATGATCATAAATCATGTATGTAAAGAATCAAATTTGACACATAAACAAGCTGTGAAAATTTGTCAAGTTATAATGAATTTGTTATAACATATTAATAAGGATTTTGAAAAATAAGCTACTCAACAAGTTGCAAGAAATGGACTTCAACTCAGTTTTTATTGATCTTATTAAGTGTTCCTTGATCTAGAGATTGAGGGCGCTCTAGTCATAAGAAAATATTATTACAGTGAAATATCATTATAAAGTAATATTTTCATAATCATTTTATACGCACAACTACAGGAGATGAATAATAAATTTAAAGACTATATTATAAAGTTATTGACACTCAATTTTACATTGGACCTCAAGATGAATATCAATCATTTAAAATCGATGATATTTATCAGCTTAAAAATAATTTTTATACACTTAAAAATTCAATTATAGCATTTTAAAATTAAAGCTCATCAGAATCAACTTTTCAGAATCTTTTAACAATTTCTGAGTTATGTGAATTGCAGACCAAGTCATGAAAATTAGTCGCATATCCTGTTATTGATCGTTTAATTAGACTGATCTTGACACTGCTTATTTCAACACCAATAACTAAACGTATATTTTTCAACGGCGAAATTGTCAAGATAAAGTTACAAAATAAAATAGAATATGGGTTTCTTGCAAATCATTAAAAATATATATTTAAAAGGGCATTGCAATGAATTTTGATATATATTTGATGATTGATGATTTTGATGTAATGAAGAAACGTCAAACACAATTCAAGATGTTTATTCAAAACGACTAAATTAAAATATGCATGCTTTTACTTTATATATTATTTTTGACATTTTTTCCATCTCATTTCATTTGATTATTTATTTTGACTTTAAGAAAATAATATTGTTATGGATGTTCTTACTGGACATTCACAAGAGGATAAATCTTGGTGTATGTTTTTTGCTATACTTCTGAGTATAAGACTAGAGAAAGAGTTCAAAAAAAAAACTTGAATTATGGAGGTCTACATTAGAGTCTAAAAGCCTTCGTTTAAGTAGAACTAAAGTTGAATGCATGGAATCTAATTTTAGTAGTAGTAGCTCAAGTGACAAAGTTGTAACTATGAGTGATCAAATCATTAAAATGTGTGATAATTTTAGATATCTTGGTAATATTGATGGGAATGTTATTAAGAAAAATTTAAGTTGGTTGGTTGAAGTGGAGGAATGCATCGGGTCTATTGTGTGATAGCAAAGTCTCGTTTAAACTAAAAGAAAAATTTTATAAGATAGTGGTGAGACCTGCAATGCTCAATGAAGCGGAATGAAGGCCTTTAAAAGAAAAGCATAAAACAAAGTTGAGTGTTGTTAAGATGAGAATGCTTAGGGGGATGAGTGACTTGACACTTAAAGACAAAATGTGAGATAAATATATCTGTAAATAGGGTTGGTGTAACTCAAGTGACGAACAATATTAAAGAAAGTCGTCTTAGATGGTTTGGTCACATTAAACGTCGACCATCTGATGATCTAGTTAGGAGAATAGATGTTTTAGATTTGAGTTAAGTTAAGAAAGACAGAGATTTATCTAAAAAAGACTTGGTCATATTGTATAAAAAATGATCTTAATTTATTAGAATTATATGAAAATATGACACTCAATAGGATGCAATAGAGAAAAAGGATTCATGTAGCTGACCCCACTTAGTGGGAGAAAGGCTTATTCTTGTTATTGTTATTGTTCTCCCCCTTCCTTCCAAATTATGATTCGGCCACAATCCCGAGGCCTACTATTAAATCATCAAAGCCAAAATTGAAACAAATAATCTAAACTATAAGTCAAGAGGCATTGGTTCTTCCATCTGTTCTTAGCAGAGAAACGGAGCCCAAACCTTTATGATCGTCTTAACAAGTGAGTTAAGATTGCGGTTAGTTCCAGCAAGAATGACAAGACAAACAGAGACATCCACTCCCCTGAGTAGAGCGTTAGGGTTTGGGTAATTCGGGATGGAAAGAAGAGTGGTTAAAGAGGGTGAATACCTTGACAATCTGTGGGGGAGGGAAAATCGAAGTTGTCGGGCAAAGAAGCCGCGCAGATCACCGCTAGGATTGTAACTGCGAAGGTTGCCATCGCATTCGCACGGAAGACAAACGAACGCATCTCTCTCTCTCTCTCTCTCTCTCTCTCTCTCTCTCTCTCTTAGGGAGTTTCATTAATTTAGAAAAGGGCATTTACATACATATATATTTACACATCTAACACTTAGATTTTGATTTTATATTTATAGCACCCAAATATTTTATCAGGTCAAAAATATTATGCTTACTGATGAATATGGGTTTGACAAGCTAATGTAACTCATGTTTGTTTGATTAATTAATTGAACGAGTTTTAAAATTTTTATAAATGCTCCGTTCCAAAATGAACAAGCTTCTACAATTTCTTGTTTGATTCCTTTATGCTCGTGAATAAAAACATTTAAACCTCGCAAAAAAGTTCATTAAGAAACTCAATAAACAATTTCAATTAAAGTTCATAAATACGATCGATTTATTGTTTGATGCATGCTAGAAGATTTGTGGTGATAGATTAATAGATTGTCGTCTTAGCGTTGCACGAGAATTAACACATGATTAGATTAAAAAAAATAGTAGAAACACCAAAAATTTTTTATGTTGAAACTATGAAAAAGAAACAACCACGAGGTGTATCACAGTTGTAGAAATCTACTAGAAATTAGAGATAACACGTTGTCCCTTGGGAAGGAAAGGGTTATATTGTCTCTTAAGTTACAATGTCGACGCATGGATGAACTTGTTGTATGAAGTGGGCGGCGACCGATGATGATCGACGACAGTCTGTGAGTGGTGGTTGGCAACAGTTGGCAACGAGGTGATATTGGCCTTCAGCACCTTTTATAAGCTTCAAGCTTTTCTTTGGGTTTCAAGCTCTCTTCTCTCCTCATGAGAGGTGTGGAGCTTTATTTATAGAGTCTCAATTCAAATTAATGAATGAAATAAACCACTTCAAATCAGACGCCCCAGAGAGATTCCTTCGATCAGAAAACATTTGATGGACATTTAAGGGCCTTAGCGATGACATAATTGAGCAATATTGGGTTGAATAATTTATCTTATTGAGACGCTCAATTCAACTATATGAATGTCAGATTAAACATATGTTTGATCTTTCAAATATTCCCATGAAGCTTTTAAAAGAAATTTAATGGCTTGATCTGAGTTTGATTTAACTCGAATTGGACCAATTTTGGTATCATTGGGTATGTCTCTTTGAACTGGTAAGTTTGACTAAAAATTTGTTGAAATCAAAGCTCTTGATGACTCTTAATTAAATATTGAAATTTTTTTGCTCAAAATATTACCTCGAGATGTGTGTCATGCCTTTAGATTCGTGTTGGATATTGGAAATTTATTGATGGTATATCAGTTGGCCCTTATTTTCGAGCGTGAACAACTTCGTCATCTAAAAATATCAAGACTCATAGCCATCTACATATTTCTTGATATTTATATAAATTTTGTTACAAATTTAAGAATATAAACATATCACATATCCATTATCAATCAAAAGGTTGAGGCTAGCGTGGTTGGTTAGCTCCTTTGTTCTTAGGCATGTGTGTGGGAGTAGGTGGAAGTTGAAATGGTGGGAATTTAGAAAGATGGAAATAGTAGAATCTTTTTTATGAATTTGGAATGAAGAAGGTTGAAGGTCATAAGGTGGAAGCCGGGAGGCTATAAGATGAAAGCAGGAAGGTCAAAAGGATCAATGCACATTTTTTTTAATATTTTATTTTTTTTGTCATCAATATGAGAAATTTTTTGTCTATAAATAGACAAAGGAAATGAGAATTAAGGTGGAGTCCCCATTCCTAATTAGCAGGTGATCTGAAATTTCCTAGAAGTAGAAAGTTTTCCAGAAAGTTATCATCGACCCTACCCAGCAGGACCTCTGAGATCTTCCTTGTGGAGAAGTAGGAGAAAGTTATTCTGAAAGTTATGTTTGACTCTGCCTAGCAGGACCTCCTGGATTTTTTTGTGATCTTCTTTCGTGAAAAAGCAGGAGAAAGAAGTCTTGAAAGTTATCCCTAACCTTGTCCAGCAGAACCTCCGAAATTTTCTTTCACCATCTTCTCACGTGGAGTAGAAGAAGAAAGTCACCCTGAAAGTTATCCCCGACCCTGCCTAATAGGACCTTTAGGATTTTCTTTCCTATGTTGTTGATGTGGTTTCTGGAAGAGAGCGTAACATAAAAATCAAGGAAGTACCAAAATTTGAGGAGGCAATACTAACACCATTTGAGGATGTACTAACTTGTTGTCTTTGTATAGTGTGTGTTGATATTTGTACCATTTCAATCACTTGTTACGGCAGTATAAAGTAAAAAAATGTGTTTTTTTGTACGTCATTAACTTGCTTGATGCAATAAAAATTTTCACGTCGCTTTTGAGGTTTTTTTTTTGCTTCACTTCTGGAGTGTTGTTACCAAACTTCTAGGTCCCACTTACATCTTCTGAGGCTTATGTCTTCGGAGGTTTTGCGGTTTCTCAATTATGCGGAAGTCTGCAATCAAAGTTAACATGTGCATTTTATATAAAAAACATTTGTGTACATTTTGAAGCTGGTGTCTTCTAAGGTTGTGCCCTCTTAGGCATGTATCTTCTGAGATTTGTGTCTTCTTAGGCTTATGCCTTATAGGAGGCTGAAATGAACTGATGTCTTCTAAGACTTGTAACCTTTTGAGGTTTTTGATGTAGTTGTGTTTTCTGAGGCTTGTAGCATTCTGATGCCTTTGATTTACTAATGTCTTCTAAGGCTTGTAGTCTTCTGAGTCTTTGATGATTCCATTTGGAATAATTCTTATGCTTCATCTTCTCTCTTTTGAAAAAAAACTTTGTAAAATTGCTTATAAGATGAGGATTTTTTTTTAATTTCAAGTTAATTATGATAGTCATTTATCTTTTTTTATTATCATTGATTTAATGTTTTATGCCTTAAATAACATTATGTTGAAATTATTTTTAATTGGTTTAATATTCTTAATTATATCTTGCTAATTTATGTTATTTTTTATGGCAGATGGAATCTTCTTAATCTTACAAATGCTCTCGTTCATTATCTTAATGCTATTAATGGTATATTTATCATTTGTTGGGATGTTTATCTTAGAGATCACAATATTTTTTATTCCCATAAGAGCTATGATTATTTTCCATGTGTGGATTGTCTTAAACATATTTGGTTTAATGGTTGTTTGATTATGTTTGCTTATCACACTTGAAAATTTATTCTTAAAGGTTTAAAAACTTGTGACATGATTTCTCGAATAAATATAAAAGTTAATAATAATAATGCTCTTTATGATAACAGTCTTGAAATTCATAACCATCTTGATTTTGAATGTTCTCTCTCATTATCTTTATAATAAATGCACAATGGTAATTTATTTATTGCCTTTGTAAATATTCTTTAAGCTTTATATCATTCAAATAATATATCTTGTAAAATTTAAAAAAATATTTCATCTTTTGGCTATGTAAGTCACTCCTTATTACAAATGGTTTAAGAGAAACTCAAGAATTTTAAGAATAGATCCTCCACTTTGGATATGCTTATTCACTGTATTAATTGGATGATATCTTTAAAAGTAGAACTTGAAAATTTAAAAGGTCTATTTCTGATTATATCATGAATTTTTATAATTTTTAGTGTTTCCATTTCTTCTATTCTGATATAATTTACTTCTTATAATTATCTTTTTGTTTTGCTTTGTTTTATATGATGCTCTTTTTTTTGTTATTGATTTTGTTTCTTTGAGGTTTTTATTTGGTATAATTGCTTGATGATCTTCTGATTGCTCATTCATTTTGTTTTGTTGTTTTTTTTATTTATTATTGCTGTGTTTTTATGGTGGCTACTACTTCCTTGTGTTATTAGTGCTATAGGTTTTTTTGTTGTCTTTTATGTTGGCTTTGGAGAGAGTTCATTGTGTTTCTTTTCAACCTTTGTTTCTTTTTTCTATTTTTTTATGTTACTTTTTTTTTTCTTTTTTGAGTAGATTTTTTATCGTGGTGTTTTTACTTCATCAGTCTTTTCTTTTTGTCAATTATTTAACTAATCAGTTGTATATTTCTCTTTATTCTTTATTTTTGTGGTTGTTTTTGGTTGAGTTTTTGTTGTTGTTTTTGGTTGAGCTGTGATGTACCCTGTCCAACTTGTACTTTTAACAATTTTTTGAAATTTTACTCATCTGTTTTGTTTGATTCATTAAACTTAGATGTAATTGATTTTCAACTGTTTGATGAATTTCACTTGAAGTAGTTGAGTTATTTGTTCTGTCTACTTTTATCTCGTGATTGAAGCCTCGTGTTCGCTCTTAATCTTACTTTTATCTCGTGATATAAAATATTTGTTGTTTTGGTTCTCTTGATGAATTATTAGCTTCTAAATTAATTTTTTCTTCTTTAAACCAAAATTTTCTTTCACTGAATTTAGATGGATTCTTTCGGTTGGGATGTGGGTTTAACTAAGCTCTTTTTTTCATTTTAGTTCAATTACTTTCTTTAATTTATATCTTTGTTTTTGTGGTTCTCTCTTATGTTCGTTGTTTCGATTTTTGCTCTTTGTGTTGGTTATGAGTTCTTCTTTATTTTCTGCTTTTTGCTTTTGGTTGTTATTTTCGAGGGTTCTTCTTCAATTTGATTTGGTTTGTTATTTTATAGGTTATCATATTATCATTTAGAGAAGATGTTGTAGTTTTTGAATCTATGAAGCTATATATCTTGGTTGCTGATTTTGGCTGTTGTTGAATTTGTTGATGTTTGGAGATTTTTTCAAGGACGTTGATGCTCGTAGATGATTTTATTTAGTGGTTTTAGTGTTATTGTTTTGCATTTGTTGTGGTTTTTTGTAATTATTTTTGTGGTGGTTGTTGTTTCTCATGTTTTTGGATGTGAATGGTTTTTGAGGTTTTTGTTTGACATAGTTGCTTGGTGATCTTCTAATAGTTGATTTGTGTGGTTTTGTTAATTCTTTTTTATTTATTTTTTGTGTTTTTTTTGTGGCTCTTTTTTCCTTGTGTGATATTAGTATTGTTAGTTTCCTTGCATTTTTTTGTTGAGCGTTTCTATTGATTTTGAAGAATGTTCTTTATGTTTGTTTTCTACCTTGGTTTCTTTTTTCTTTAATTTTAGATGGTGTTGTGTTTGTTTTTTTTTTCTTTTTTAAGTAGTCATTCTGTTGTGGAGTTTTTGTTTTACCACTATGTTTGTTTTTGTTATTTTTTTATTGATTAGATAGATACTTCTCTTTGTTCTTTATTTTTATGATTGTTTTTATTTAAGCTATTATGTATCATGTCTTAACTCTAACTTTTAATCAATATTTGAAACTCTATCATGGTTCGCTCATTTATTTTGTTTGATTCATTAGACTTGGATTGAATTGCTTCTCATTCATTTTATGAATTTAACTTGAAGTAGCTAAATTATTTGTCTTGGCTACTTTTATCTCATGATAAAAGCCTCGAGTTCGCTCTTAATTATACAACAACTGTAAAATCAATTGTTTTGGTTCCCTTAGTGAATTTTTAGCTTGTGGATTAAGTTTTTCTTCTATAAATATGGATTTCTTTTACAGAATTTGGATGAATTCTCTGGTTTGGGATATGGGTTTGGCTGAACTATTTTCTCTTTTTTAATTCAACTNTATTATTTTTGGGTTGCTTTGCGTCCCTCACTGCTCCCTTCCTCTTTTGTCTTTATTGGCATTGTTTTTTTTTTCCTGTGCACGTTTTACGAGGCACATTGGAGCATGGATTGGACGTCGGCGAGCTTGGCGCATGCAAAGAGAACGCGTCTGCAACCGTCACGGTGGTGAGATTCTCTAACTCCTAGTTGGCCCTAGGTTTTAGTGGTGTCTAGGCGTGTGGGTTCGATCGCCCACACGGGGTGTGTGCGCCGGCATGGGTCGGCGCGACGACGCGCCTGCGTGATGGATCGTCGATTTCCTAGAGCTAACCTTTAGGTTAGGACTTCNAGTCCTATGGCTAGACCTAGGCTACTAAAGAAGTTTTCTAGACCTCAACCAAAAGTGAGGTCAACAGGCATGCGTGTGGGAGTAGGTGGAAGTTGAAATGATGGGAATTTTAAAAGATGGAAACAGTGGAATCTTTTTTATGAATTTGGAATGAGGAAGGCTGAAGGTCATAAGGTGGAAGCCGGAAGGCTATAAGATGAAAGTAGGAAGGTCAAAAGAATCAATGCACATTTTTATTTTATTATTATTATTTTAATTTCTTTTGTCATCAATATGAGAGATTTTTTAGCCTATAAATAGACAAAGGAAATGAGAATTAAGGTGGAGTCCCCATTCCTAATTAGCAGGTGATCTGAAATTTCCTAGAAGTAGAAAGTCTTCCGGTAAGTTATCTTGACCCTACCCAGCAGGACCTCTGAGATCTTCTTTATGGAGAAATAGGAGAAAGTTATTATGAAAGTTATGTTTGACTCTGCCTGGAAGGACCTCTTGGATTTTTTCGTGATCTTCTCTCATGAAAAAGCAGGTGAAAGTAGTCTTACAAGTTATTCCTAACCTTGTCCAGCAGGACCTCCGAAATTTTCTTTCACTATCTTCTCACGTGGAGTAGAAGAAGAAAGCCATCCTGAAAGTTATTCTCGACCCTACCTAGTAGGACCTTCAGGATTTTCTTTCCTACGCTACTGATATGATTTTTGGAAGAGAGCGTCACATAAAAATCGTGGAAGTACCAAAATTTGAGGAGGCAATACCGACACCATTTGAAGATGTATTGACTTGTTGTCTTTGTATAGTGTGTGTTGAACTTTGTATCATTTCAATCACCTGTTGTGGCAGTATAAAGTAAAAAAATGTGTTTTTTTGTATGTCATTAACTTGCTTGATGCAAAAAAAATTTTGACGTCGCTTTTGAGGTTTATTTTTTGCCTCACTTCTAGGGTGTTGTTACCAAACTTCTAGGCTCCCACTTTGGTATTATTGATGTTTTCGTCTTCTGAGGCTTATGTCTTCAGAGGTTTTGTGATTTCTCAATTATGTGGAAGTTTGCAATCAAAGTTAACATATGCATTTTATATAAAAAAAAATTGCGTACATTTTGAAGCTCGTGCTTTTAAGGTTGTGCCCTCTTAGGCATGTATCTTCTGAGGTTTGTGTCTTCTTAGACTTATGCCTTATTGGAGGTTGAAATGAACTGATGTCTTCCGAGACTCGTAACCTCCTGAGGTTTTTGATGTACTTGTGTCTTCTGAGGTTTGTAGCATTCTAATGCCTTTGATGTACTAATGACTTCTGAGGCTTGTAGTCTTCTGAGTCTTTGATGATTCCATTTGGAATAATTCTTGTGCTTCATCTTTTTTCTTTTGGAATAACTTTGTAAAATTGCTTATAAGATGAGGATTTTTTTTATTTCAAGTTAATTATGATAGTCAATTATCTTTTTTATGATCATTGATTTAATGGTTTATGCCTTAAATAGCATTTTGGTTAAATAATTTTTAATTGGTTTAATATTCTTAATTATATCTTGCTTATTTATGTTATTTTTTATGGCATATGGAATCTTCTTAATGTTACAAATGCTCCCGTTCATTATCTTAATGTTATTAATGGTATATTTATCATTTGTTGGGATGTTTATCTTAGAGATCACAATATTTTTTATTCCTATAAGATTGTTTATCCTTCTCTCTATGATTACTTTCCTTGTGTGGATTGTCTTAAACATATTTGGTTTAATGGTTATTTGATTATGTTTGCATATCACACTTGAAAATTTATTCTTAAAGGTTTGAAAACTTGTGACATGATTTCTCGAATAAATATGAAAGTTAATAATATTTATGCTCTATATGATAACAACCTTGAATTTCATAACCATCTTTATTTTGAATGTTCTCTCTCATTATCTTTATAATAAATGAGAGCACAATGGTAATTTATTTATTGCTCCTGTAAATATTCTTTAAACTTTATATCATTCAAATAATATATCTTGTAAAATTTAAAAATATTTCATCTTTTGGCTATGCAAGTCACTCCTTATTACAAATGGTTTGAGAGAAACTCGAGAATTTTAACAATAAATCCTCCACTTTGGATATGCTTATTCACTGTATTAATTGGATGATTATCTTTAAAAGTAGGACTTGAAAATTTAAAAGGTTTATTTCTGATTATATCATGAATTTTTAAAATTTTTAGTGTTTCCATTTCTTCTATTTTGATAAAATTTACTTCTTATTCTTATCCTTTTTGTTTTGTTTTGTTTTATATGATGCTCTTTTTTTTTTTTGGGTTATTGATTTTGTTTCTTTGAGGTTTTTGTTTGGTATAATTGCTTGGTGATCTTCTGATTGCTCATTCATTTTGTTTTGTTGTTTTTTTTATTTATTATTGTTGTATTTTTATGGTGGCTACTACTTCCTTGTGTTATTAGTGCTACAGGATTTTTTGTTGTCTTTTATGTTGGCTTTAGAGAGAGTTCATTGTGTTTCTTTTTTCTATTTTTTGGATGTTACTGTGTTTTTTTTTTCTTTTTTGAGTAGATTTTTTATTGTGGTGTTTTTACTTCATTAGTCTTTTCTTTTTGTCAGTTATTTAACTAATCAATTGTATATTTCTCTTTATTCTTTATTTTTGTGGTTGTTTTTGGTTGTGTTGTGATGTACCTTGTCCAACTTTTACTTTTAACCATTTTTTGAAATTTTACTCATCTATTTTGTTTGATTCATTAAACTTAGATGTAATTGATTTTCAATTGTTTGATTAACTTCACTTGAAGTGGTTGAGTTATTTGTTCTGACTACTTTTATCTTGTGATTGAAGCCTTGTTTTTGCTCTTAATCTTACAGTGACTGTAGTATTTGTTGTTTTGGTTCTCTTAATGAATTATTAGCCTATAAATTAAAATTTTCTTCTTTAAAACAAAATTTTCTTTCACTGAATTTAGATTAACTCTTTCGGTTGGGATATGGGTTTAACTAAGCTCTTTTTTCTTTTTAGTTCAATTGCTTTCTTTAATTTATATCTTTGTTTTTGTGGTTCTCTCTTATGTTCGTTGTTTCGATTTTTGCTCTTTGTGTTGGTTATGAGTTCTCCTTTATTTTCTGCCTTTTGCTTTTGGTTGTTATTTTTGGGGGTTCTTCTTCAATTTGATTTGGTTTGTTATTTTATAGGTTCTCATATTATCATTTAGAAGATGTTGTAATTTTTGAATCTATGAAGCTATATATCTTGGTTGTTGATTTTGGTTGTTTTTAAAGTTGTTGATGTTTGGAGATTTTTTTGAGGATGTTGATGCTCGTAGATGATTTTATTTAGTGTTTTGTGTTATTGTTTTGCATTTGTTGTGGTTTTTTGTAATTATTTTTGTGGTGGTTGTTGTTTCTAATGTTTTTGGATGTGAATGGTTTTTAAGGTTTTTGTTTGACATAGCTGATTGGTAATCTTCTAATAGTTGATTTGTGTGGTTTTGTTAATTCTTTTTTATTTATTTTTTGTGCTTTTTTTGTGGCTGCTTTTTCCTTGTGTGATATTAGTATTGTTAGTTTCCTTGCATTTTTTTGTTGCGCATTTCTATTGATTTTGAAGAATGTTCTTTATGTTTGTTTTCTACCTTGGTTTCTTTTTTCCCTTTAATTTTAGATGGTGTTCTGTTTGTTTTTTTTTTCTTTTTTAGTAGCCTTTCTGTTGTGGAGTTTTTGTTTTACTATTATGTTTGTTTTTGTTAATTTTTTATTGATTAGATAGATACTTCTCTTTGTTCTTTATCATGTCTTAACTCTAAATTTTAATCATTTTTTGAAACTATATCTTGGTTCACTCATTTATTTTGTTTGATTCATTAGACTTGGATTGAATTGCTTCTCATTCATTTTATGAATTTAACTTGAAGTAGTTAAATTATTTGTCATGGCTACTTTTATCTCATGATAAAAGCCTCGGGTTCGCTCTTGATTATACGACGACTATAAAATCAATTGTTTTGGTTCCCTTAGTGAATTATTAGCTTGTGGATTAAGTTTTTTCTTCTATAAATATGGATTTCTTTTACAGAATTTGGATTAATTCTCTGGTTTGGGATATGGGTTTGGCTGAGCTATTTTCTCTTTTTTAATTCAACAGCTTCCTTTGTTTTATCTCTCCGTTTTTTATGATTCTCTCTTATGTTTGTTGTTTTGTTTTTTGCTCAGTGTGTTCGTTTTGAGCTCACCTTTGTTTTTTAATTTTTTTGCTTTTGGTTGTTGTTTTCATTGGTTCTACTTTTAGTTGGTTTGGTTTTTTATTTACAGGTTATCTTGTTGCTAATTAGGTAACATGCTGCAGTTTCTGGATCGATGGAGCTCTATTCCGAGGTTGTGTATTATGGTTGTTGTTGAA
This sequence comes from Phalaenopsis hybrid cultivar, assembly GCA_002079205.1. Taxonomy (NCBI): domain Eukaryota; kingdom Viridiplantae; phylum Streptophyta; class Magnoliopsida; order Asparagales; family Orchidaceae; genus Phalaenopsis; species Phalaenopsis hybrid cultivar. Next base: position 56,387 of record JXCR01054732.1, on the reverse strand, counting down.
TTTGTTGATATTTGGAGAGTTTTTCAAGGAGGTTGATTGAAGATGTTTATGCTTGAAGCTGATTATGGCTCTGTTTAGCGCAGCTACAGCTTCCCAGCTTTTCAGCTGCAGCTGCGCTACCCCAAGAAGCTGCTGCGGGAAAGTAGTTGCGAGGAAACTGACTGTCTGTTTAGTGCAGGTGTGTGAAAACAGCTGTGGGGCAGCTATTTCTAGAGAAATGACCATGCTGCCCCTGTTTGTTAAAACTGTTTAAAAGAAGACTGTAAGTCTGTAACAGCTACATTTTTGAAACTTCTGAAGTATAAATTCATTTTTAAGCAGAACATAAAGTTCATATACCCTCACTTCTAAAAGAAGATTTTTTTTTAAGTTTAATAATTTAAACAACAAATATTTTAACATTCTACAAAAATTATGATTATGATGCGCATCTATCAACTATATTTAACAAAACATATAAAGAAGTCTAAAGTTGCCTTTTAACTCAACTCATCTAAGCTCTTCCCTCAAATATATTTAGAGAAACTTACATACATACAACACAATTTTTATGTTTCATAAAAAAAAAACATAGCAAAAGTAACAAAGACGATCAAAACAAACTTTCTTTACATAGTCATTCTGTTTGGTGATTTAGTGTTTTTTTTTTTTTTTTTGATTTNNTTTCTTGAGTGTCTTTGATGGTGATTTAGTGTTTTTTTTTTTTTTTTTGATTTATTGTAGTTGTTTTTGTGGTAGTTGTTATTTCTCATGCTTTTTTAATGGGATTGTTTCTCTTAGCTACTTTTTTGGAGTTACATTCATTGTGGTTCTATTTATATATATATATTAAATAATTGAACGTGACTCTTACATTTCAAAATAATTAAATAAACAAATAGATAATACAAATATAATAACTAACACTATCTTATCTCTCATGCGAGAAAAAAATTTGTGTACGGAAAGCGTACGCAGAGTTGTGTATATTTTATATTATTCGGAGGGTACAGTTAGGTTACAGGAAAAATTACAAGGGGGTATAACTTAAGTGTAACCTAATTATACCCTCCTAATAATCTAAAATATATTCACCTCTGCGTACTCTTTCTGTACGCAAATATTTTTCGAGTTTGGGATGGTGTGGCGGGGGCACCTGGTGTAGT
>JXCR01054732.1:4649-48696 GCA_002079205.1 Phalaenopsis hybrid cultivar | reverse complement strand
CCACTTGTGCCTCGATCGGTTATCCCAAACCGGTCACATCACTTGTGTTTCAGCTGGCTACCTNATCCTCAAATTGATTTCCGTCACTTCCTAAATTTTCATCCTTTATAGAACCTCATAGACCCATTATGATTTTCAGCTCACCATTTCAAATCTAAATCTCAATAAATTAATCAATATAAACATTGATGTTGGCATCAATTTTTGATGTTATGTGTGTCCGAGACGTCTTNTATCAAGATATTTGTGAGTCCGCATATAGTTTAGAATTCTCTTTTAGGATTGAAAATTTAGACGCATTCACACTACACTTGGGTCCGTTTGGGGCAGCTTATTTGGTGCGGTGGAGTTTTGAAAACTCACCTGACCTATTTGGGTAAAGTGTGTTTTAACAGCTTATGCGTTTTCAAAACGCCGAAAACAGCGTTTTCACGCCTCACCTATCTAGGTGCGGTGTCAACTTTCTAACAACGGTCTTGCTTTTCTANAATCAATATAAGCATTGATTCCTCAATTGAGAGTACTTTCCAGATAAGCTTGAGATGTAATTAATCACAGGAGCATGCTCCTTTAAGATATCATAATCCCTAAAATTAAAATAAATCATGATCGAGATTATGTTTTCTTATAGAAAAAATATCTAGGATGTGAAATCCAATCTATATTTTATTGATCATCGCATGACTATAGAGTCAATTGATTTAAATACAGCCAATCCTTTAGTTCAATATCCATAAGGTGTCTTTCAAAGTCCACAATAAGATTTAAAAAAAAAATTATAAATCAAATATAATTACATCAAATAATGTTAAAATTATGCTAAAACAGTCTTTAAAATATCAATTAGGTGATTGTGGCCCATCTCCCCTTTTAATGTTGCAAATATTGAATATAATTTGAAAGAGATAGAAAGTGATCCCTATATTTAAAAACAAATTGTATTTAAAATATGATTAAACTAGCTAGTCTTTTTTTAATATTCTTTACATAAGCATAATCATATGTGTAAAAGTAAAGGAGGCTTATATATAAGCAATATTAATAAAAAATTCTGAGGAAATTCAATTAATAGAAAATATTTTTCTTAATACCACCCATAATATAAAGGAAATAATTTACTTCCCTAATAAGCTATCTTTATTATTGCAAATATTCTAAGAATTCTCTAATTTTATCCCATATACGGTCGGCTACATGAAACATTTTTCTGCTCTAATTTTATCCCATATATGATCAAAAAATTTTGTACAAGTCTTTCTAGGTCTACCTTTGTGTTTTTTTAACATAAATCAAATTTAAAACATCTACACTCCCAACCAAATCATCAGATGGTCAAAGTTTAATGTAACCAAACCATCTAAGACGACTCTATCTAATTTTGTCTGCCACTAGAGCTGCACCAACCCTATCACAGATATATTCATTTCACATTTTGTCTCTAAGTGTCAAGTCACTCATCCACCTAAGCATTCTCATCTCGGCAATACAAGAATATATTTACGCGTACAAAAATTTCAAAGAATAAATGGTCTATTTAAAAGCTAGTTTAAAGCTCGTATGAGCATGATTTAAATTTCATTCAAGGCCTAATCAAAGCCAAAATTTCCATTATATGACCATAATTTAGGTTAAAAATTGATGATTAATATTTGTTCAAATAAAGATCAAATATTAAAGATGGTGTTAAACTATGATCATTTAAAATCTAGTGTAATTGTACAAACAAACCTATCCTAAAATTACCACACCTCCCTCTCATTTCACCCGAATCTCTTAAACCATAGGCTTGTAAACTCAAACTTGTTTTACCACACATCCTCATATCCATCTTATTTACAAAAGTCTTCTAAGCTCCCAACTATATTTAATCATTACACATTATATATATGCCATGCTCACCACCTCCTCGAATCTTGATTTAAATGGTTGTAACTCTGAGGCATTGCACTTCTCATCCATAACCTTCCCTTATAAATATTGAGTCTCCCTTGATTAAGAGCTTCAATCTCTTACTCCCTCCCTATATTTTTCTCCCAAACTACAAGACCAATTTCCGTAGTTTGTAATCGATAAAAACCTCACTAACAAAGATTATAGAGGCCTCTCTATCACCTTCTTATTCTTCAATCAAAGAGCCATCATGCTACAATTCCTATTCATGTTTGCCTTCTTTCAATCTATAATCTCTTCTCCTCAAACTATAAGCTCTCTCTGTCAATACTATCTCATATATTTTTGTTAGTTTTGGAGACCTTGCCATTCCATCATCTCCATTTAATTAGTCAAGAGAAATTCAATTTTCCTAAATTTATAATATATTAACTCGTGTTATTAATTTTTAGGTAGGTTAGATTAACTAAATTAAAATTCTAATTAAATCAAAATTGATGAATTATGTTTTCAATCATAAGTTGATTACATCCTTGCAACAATCAATTCAAGTTTATGACGGTGTAGCACAAATCAATTAAGTTAGTAACTATCTTAGCTAATTAACTAATTTTGTTGCATTTAATTAGGTTATTATATGTAGGACTTTTAGTCGGTAAAATTTATTGAATCTCGGTCAAATTTGGAATTACAATCTACTCACTTAGGGGTAAGTACTTTTAATTTATTGAAGAATAATAATAATCTTTTTTGGTGCATTATCTTTGATATTTTATGCTATGTTCTTCGCTATTTACAAGCTATTAGTCTAGCCTTTTATTTTTAATTATTTGTTATATATATGTTTATTGACCCTTTTTTAAGTTTGTATTTACATGTTAAAAAAAATTACGCATNCTATTAGTCTAGCCTTTTATTTTTAATTATTTGTTATATATATGTTTATTGACCCTTTTTTAAGTTTGTATTGACATATTAAAAAAAATTATGTAACTCAATTTTATCCCATATATGATTATCTTTCTACAATATAGAAAGACTTGACAGGTTAATTTTAATTATTTGTTTCAATTTTGTATATTACTATAAAAATTTATGAATCTCAAATTGATTCATGTAATATTAATATTTATTTTTATGCAATTAATAGCATAAACTTTATTTACATAAAATTTATATTGTTGTAAAACTAATAATTGTCAAGTTAATTACTTAATACCCATAAAAAACTTGCTTATGAAACAAAAAAAAAAGAATGCTTATTTGTCATTATAAAATTTTCTTAATAATGACTAGTAAAATATATCAGTTCTCAGAGAAAATAATGAAATTACTCGAAATTAATGCTTATCATCTTTTTTTTTTTTTTTCGGGATATCATACTAAATCTTATTTTTTAACATGATTCTTTTTCAAGATTCATCAGNCAGGTTAATTTTAATTATTTGTTTCAATTTTGTATATTACTATAAAAATTTATGAATCTCAAATTGATTCATATAATATTAATATTTATTTTTATGAAATTAACTATATTGAATAGCATAAACTTTATTTACATAAAATTTTTATTGTTGTAAAACTAATAATTGTCAAGTAAATTACTTAATACCCATAAAAAACTTGCTTATGAAACAAAAAAAAAAAGAATGCTTATTTGTCATTATAAAATTTTCTTAATAATGACTAGTAAAACATATCAGTTCTCAGAGAAAATAATGAAATTACTCGAAATTAATGCTTATCATCTTTTTTTGTTTTTGTTTCGGGATATCATACTAAATCTTATTTTTTAACATGATTCTTTTTCAAGATTCATCAAACATTAGGGTTGATGACAAATATAAAATGATTAGTTAAGGCATTTTAATTTCTTAAAAGTTAAAATGATGATATTTTTGATGTAATATAAAAAATAAAGTTTAGTTGTTAGCATAGGTGGATCTAGCTAGGTCTAACCCCCCCCTCCCCCCCAACATTATTTTGCTATTTGTTACCCAAAGATCTGCCCTTTATCACTCTCTTGTTAGATATGTAAATACATAAGAAATGAGCGGTATATATGTAAATGTTATTAAATATTAATATAAATATATAAGAAAAATGTAAATTTTGATATGCATATATATTTTATTTATTATTATTATTAGTGGAAAAGTAAAGCCATCATCCATTTGCCCAAATATAAATGTAGTGCGATTAGAACGCTGGCAAGGCCTGGAGGCATCCACGCTTCAACCTGCCGCACTGTGGCATCGAACGCAATAACAACCTTGTCGGCTTTCTGTTACCGCACTAACAAGCGCAACCCCCATTCGACGCCAACCCCCATACCCTTCGGCGGCGGAAAGCAAAACCCTATCGTTTTCCCCACCTTCGCGGCCGCTCTATGGAAGGTCAGACATAGCTTGGAGCCGCCGGAGATTGGAGGGATCGGTGTAAAAGAACGCGACTAGCTGCTGTGCGAGAAGAGGAGGGCGCTGGCATCATGTCTGCCGTAGTTTGCAGGAAGAGATCCACCTCTATTTTCGAAGAAATCCAATACATCAATCCTTCGCCTTCTAAGAAAATTCGCTGCTCCGCCGGCGTAGCTTCGCCGCCATCGAGCAGGAACGCTTCCCAGTTCTCAATTCCGACGATCGCTTCTGGATCTGCAGGGGATAGCAGCCAAATTCTCGATCATCTTAGAAGCCTCTTCCCTACTATGGAGCAGCAGGTTGTTAATTCCTTTATGTTCTTCGTTTCTTTTAGAATTAGGGCCGTCCTTTATATATTTGTACACATCAATACTCACACGCGCACCAAAATACAGAACCGCTCATTCAACTTATANCGTCCTTTATATATTTGTACACATCAATACTCACACGCGCACCAAAATACAGAACCGCTCATTCAACTTATATTTAGCGCCTAATATTTTTATCCTTAAGGAAAGAGAAAAATATACCCATTAGAGACGCGTTTTAATGATGGTTCAACATACCCTTAACCTATTTGAGTCTGTCTTAAGGTTTTGTGCATACGATTGTATGAAACAATGAAAAAAATGGTCTGTGTAGTTTTACTGATGATTAGTTGGCTTTCAATTTCTTCAAAATTATTCTCACATCCTATGTGATTGTTGTTAGTACTTGATGGTCAGTTTTATCTTACCTCCTTTTGTTTGTTTTTTTTGTTTTGAAAAATGATGAAAATAAAGTGAAAAATGGAACGAAAAAAATTGCACGCAGAAAAAAACACCAGAGCAACACACAAATTTACGTTGTTCGACAAATTTGACCACGTCCACGGAACTGCAGAAGATTTTATTTCTTCGAGGAATTACACCGTCGAACAACTTGACGTTACAAGAAAATTTTCATTTTCTTCTCTCTCTTTCTCTCTCTCTTCCTCTCTTTCTCTATTAGAGGACTTGGCTTGACCTAGCTTGACTTGTTTATGACAAGCCATAAGATCCTATTCATAGAAGCTAATAGAGCTGTAGGTGGGAGGTAGGTGAGCGATAGGTGAGATGTGATGAGTGAGCGATAGGTGGGAAAATAAGTGAGATTTTTAATTAAGAAACTAATTAAATTGCGGTGGACCAAGTCTCTACATTACCCAACAATTCTTCCACTTGGAAACTGAGACGCTGACTGCATCATCTACTAGTTGTACCGCCTTTTCCTCAAACATAATATCCTCCACATTTGCAACTCAAAATCTCTATATTCATGCCTGAAGACCAGCTGAAGTCGAGCACAACTTCAATTTTTCACAAGTAACACCTTCAATTGACATATCACCGCCAATGTAGCCTTATACCGCAAAGTTCTTTTCTGGGTTACTCCTGTATCTGCTTACAACTCCCACTGCATAAGCGATATCCTATCCCTGCTGAAAGTTCTTTTCAATAATTTTAGCATTGTACCCCTTATTGCCACCAAACACAGTCTTCACCCGGTACACCCACTTGTTGTGCAATGCCTTTTTCCTTGGTGGAAGTTCTGCCAGCTCCCAAGTTTGATTCCCTGGCAGAGAATTCGTCTCCTCCTTCTTGGTCAGCTCCCACCTGCTCAAATTCTCTTCTTGCAAGATATTTTCATAGCTCTCTGGGTCTTCATTATTTGTCTGTATAAGGTCCGATTTTTCTGCCTTTGACGCTCTGCCACTTTTGAGGAAGTCGTCGTTCTTCAATTTCTCTATAATGCACCTCTGAGTCATGTGTCATCACTTGAGTAAACCTATAGTCATACACAGCGTGTCAGTTTTTTAATCCCGAGCCAGTACTAATGCTCATTTAGTAATCTTTCAGGTGTTATCTGAGAACACCACCAAATGACCACCCTCATTGAGCTGCCCAACAAAAATAATGTTTTTTTTCAACTCATGAACGTGTCTGACCTTTTGCAAAGTCCATTTGCTTTTGATAGGGAGTGCAATATCAACTTCTACCATCCCCACCATATATAGAGCTTTTTCATCAGTTAGATATATCTTCCCAAATTTACATGCAACATAATTTTGGATTAACTCTTAGTATAAAGATGTATGGAAGGAAACCTCTGAATCCAGTATCCAGTCATCAACAGAACTGTGAACTGTCAGCAATAACACATCATGTATTTCTTCAGTAACAATATTAGCGTCATCATTTTTCTTCTTCTTAGGATTCCTGCAGTTCTTTTTTATGTGGCCAGCCTTGCCACACTTCCAACAGGTTGCCTGCTCACCAGATTTTGATTTTGATCTTCCTCTGTTTGAGTTGCTGTCATGTGGTATCTCTCTGGAATTAACATTCAGCGCCAAACTTAAACACGAGGTCTCGCCATAATTTTTCCTGTTCACCTCTTCAGTCAAAATCAAATCACGAATATCATCATATTTCAGCTTAGATTTACCTGCAGAACTAACTATTATCCTCGTGACTTTCTAGCTCTTTGACAATGAAGCCAACAATATCAGCGCATGTATCTCATCATCAAAATCAATTTCAACAGACGACAACTGATTTGTGATAGTGTTGAAATCATTCAGGTGTTGAACAACAGACATACCTTCCACCATCTTCAAGTTGAATAAATTTTTCATCAGCTGCACTTTGTTATTCGCCGATGACTTTTCATACATACCTGATAAAGCCGTCATGAGATCGGCAATAGTCATTTCCTTGATGATTTATGAGCAACAGATCTCGACACAGTTAATCGAATAACCTCCAGAACCTGTCGATCCAACAGATTCCATCCCGCCTCATCCATCTTTTTTTGACATACATGAAACACCGTCGAACGCCTCGACGTTTATAAGGGAATCTCTATTTTCTTTTTTCTCTTCCTCTCTTTCTCTCTTAGAGGACTTGACTTGGTCTAGCTTGACTTGTTTATGACAAGCCATAAGAAGTTATTTATAGAAACCAGGAGAGTTGTAGGTGGGAGGTAGGTGAGCGGTAAGTGAGATTCTTAATTATGAAGCTAATTAAATTGCGGTGGACCGGGTCTCCATATTACCCAACATTTTTATGTTAAATGCGCTTATTTTCTCCGGGAAAAAAAAAATAAAAACATCGTCACCTATGTTCGACCTTTCTTCCACATATAGGATAGAGTCGTAGAACGGAATAGTGTGACTGATATCAAGAATTTGGCTTAGCAATGAATAGGAATTTTAAGTTGATTATATGTTCTACATAAATGTTCGAAGTAAAAGCTTGGAATTTATAAAAACTGGGTTATAAGAAATTAACACAGGTTTCATATTTATTAATGATTTTAAAATTGAGACACTTTGATACCTCCAAGTTTAGGAGAGCTGTTCGGACATCATTATTGTTTTCTTTTTGGGAGATTTACCTACCTACCACCCATATTCCTATATATTAATATATCAACCATCAAAACTTTAATTTTTTCTTACAAACCACCCAACTTGTGCTGTAAACATTTGAATCGGTTGTTATGTATGTAGAAATTGAATTTTGAGTGGCTGATTTGTTAATACATAGGAAGTGGGTGGTAGGTTTGTAACGGCCCCTTTATTTTTAACAAACAACAACAACGACAACAAAGCCTGTCCCACTAGGTGGGGCCGGCTGCTTGAATCCTTTTTCTCCATTGCGTCCTATTTAGTGTCCTATTTTCATTTAGTTCTAATAAATTAAGATCATTTTTTATACAATAAGCCCAAGTCTTCCTAGGTCTATCTCTGCCTTTCTTAACATAAGTCGAGTCTAAAACATCTACTCTCCTAATCGGATCATCAAATGGTCCGCGTTTAATGTGACCAAACCATCCAAGACGACTTTCTCTAATAAATTATCATTTAATAACAAAAGAAATAAGTTTTCGTTTTAATAATTTAATTTACTATGGTTAACTCTTAATGATGAGAACTTGAAAACTAATTGGTGTGAATACAATCTCTTTTGTTGGGGAATATCATTTTTCTAATGTCAATAATTGATACATGGTTATAGGCTTTTTTACTTTTGCAATCTATACATTATAAATTTAGCTGCCAAGTTGACATAACTGACACTCCTTTTTTACTAAATCATTTTGTATGGTGAGTTTTAAATTTAGAAGTTATTCTGCACGATTTAAGCTAACTGTTTGGAGTATGGTGCTGCGTGTTTACATGTAAGCTTATTCGAGTGACCAATCTTGCATGAAGTGCAAGATATTTTTTTATTACATTTTTTAATTAATATTCAAAGTTTTCCGAGCTAACTTCAGTTCAATGTTGTTTCATGTATATCAAAAAACATTGTTGAAGGTTGGTTTGCAAAAATTATATTATTTTTTGTTATTTAGATATTGGTGTTTTAGTTTTCAATAACATGCAGTTTATTCACATTTCAGTATCTTGAAAAAGTCCTTGAAGCATCCGGTAACAATTTAGATTCAGCCATAATGATTCTAAATGATCTTTGCTTAGGATCATCTGCAAATAACTCCAGTGGCAGAGTTGAAGAAAATGGGAAAGGTTTGCCTGAAGGTATTTCTTAAGTTCATTTATTTTTCTTCTACTGCCATCTTAATGGTTTCTGCAAGTTTTAAGACTTAAATGAATGTTGTTTTTCTTGTGGTTAAAAGTACTATATCTATATGTCACATTGGACGAACACAGTTTGGATGGAATATGATCTTACTATTATTTATTTAACAAATATTCTCATTTGCTTCCATAATTTGTATCTTGGAATATGTTGCTATTTTTTTCCTATTAAATAAAATGAGCATGAAGCTAAGAAGCACACAGAGTACATTTTTATGGTATAAGATACAATAGAGGTCTGCTATTTATTGAAAATGTTTGAATTGATTGATTCATGTATGCAAACGCTAAGGAAAAATAAAATATCTAGGGAAATATGCACATACACATGTATAGATGTAGAGATATACACATCAAAATATCTGCATGCACACGTGCGTATATTTTTTGATGATACGGGATGTCTTAGGATCCAGGGTTCCTCTTAATGCAAATCTCAAACGAGATGTAAAACTAAGCACAATTCATAGTTCACCGATTATTAATTATCTAAAATTTCAATCACTTTTGATTTAAAATGAGAAAACACATAAAATTTCAATCATATGATAATCTAAAGGTTGTCAAAATATGAAATTCACAATTTATTTTGAGAATGAACAAAATCCACTTAGCTATCTAAATATAAACTACAAAGAGAGAAATCAAATTATGTTAAATTCAACCAAATTTTAATCGCACATGCAAAGCCAGTTTTACAGTACCTAGATGAAAACAATGAGACTAAGTTGCCAAGTATTCACAACGAAAGACATGCATAAATTTGAAAGAAAATGTTAAATTTTATCAAGCTAATACCTAACCGCACAATAAAATATGATAATAAATTTTTATCTACTCAGTCTTTTCATCCTTTTTTTTCTGTAAAAATATTTATAATAATTTAATGAACCCAAAGACTCAACAAGATAAGCAAATTTAATACAAATTAAAATACTAAAGAACAATAAACAACATGGTGCAAATCTTGACCGGACAAAACTATAAAATAAGTGTATGTGATCCGTACATTATTATAACGATGAAAATATATATAATAAAATATTTATGATAGGAGATAACATTATAATTTCACTGGTATTTTAAATGTATGAACTCCTATTTCTTATTAATTTTCTGTTGCCTTTTATTTTTTTTAACTTCATTTCAAGTCATGTACAATTATTTTAGCTATTATCCAACATAAAATCAGCCTAAGGTCTTCTTCTTCAAGTTCAACAGAAATTAGGTGAAACCCAATATTATCGCTATTTCTATAGCAGACTATGCCCCATTATGGATCCCTTTGCCTCTGCTGTGCATATATCATAACATATTATTGTCAACCTATTCCCTTATAACATGATATGTCATAGACTTTACATATTTTTATAATTATACTTCAATAAACATGTGATTTTTTTAAAACATAGTAAATGTACATAAGTAATTTATAGATATCAGATGAATTTTTTAACAATATCATTTACTAAAAAAAATCTTATATAACTGAAAATATTTAATTGCTAGCTAGGATCAAACAAATTTTTATATGATTCATTATTCTTGTATGGTTTGATTCATTATTCTTGAATAGTAGAACGTAAATATGCATTCTATAATATGAATATTTGACAATTCATTTCAATTATTAATCTACTATACTTGTACAAAATATTGAAGAGAATTCATTTTATGTATCAAAATTTGTATATCTTACATTCTTGATGATTTGCACTTTCAAGTTGGACACCTTGAAACTTCTTCCTTTTTTAAATAATTTCAGTATCACATTCTTTCATATAAGCTTATAAGCGTATAACCTTGATTTGAAATCAATTTGTTAGGAAAATACCAAAATCCAATTTCAAATAAAAAAAAAAACAAATTTCTTATTCTATTCTCTTTTCTTTCTCTCCTTTCCATCTTCCCTTCCTTTTTTTCTGTTCTTCTTCATCTTCACCCTTTCCTTCTTTTATTTTCTTCCTTGAATTTCCATGGCTGCTTTGTATTTGGCTCACGGAATGGGGAAAGGAGAGGCAATATGCTTAGGGAATTAGGGTAGTTATTTAATAAATTTTATATAATTATTCGTACTAATACACGCTTGTGCTCTCGTATGCACGCGCGTGCACGCACACACATTTATATGATACACAAGTTAAATTATCACAATCCTATATTTCATCATCTGTTGCATGCACAATTAAGTTAAAAATTGAAAATTTCTATACTGCCAGAGGACTAGGAAGCATAGGTTTACTTAAAAACTTAGGGTCTGTTTGGGGCAGCTTATAAGTGCGAGCGGCGTTTTCAAAACGCCGCCGTACCGTTTGGTTCGCGCGTTTCGTCAGTTTATCCAAAACTGCGTTTGGGTTTTTACACTAAATGCAAGCTGCGGGTCGACCCTTGCGGCCTGCCCGTGGGCCGCGTTTTAGGATAAGCAGTTTATCCTGAAACGCACAAGCTGCCCCAAACGGACCCTTAATCAAACCGGAAACTGATTCAATAACATACTTTTTTTTTTAGAATTAACATATAGTTCTATATATCAAAATGATTATTTTGAAGAGTAGAATGAAATTAAATGATTTTTGATAACTTCAAAAAAGTTAAAATTTTAGATGTAATTTATTTAGGATATTTTGCACTTATAAATTATAAAAATTTGGGTATTACATTTTGCAACTTTTTATTTTGTTTAAGTCTATTGTTATGTCTGACTTATAACTGACATAAGCGTAAGAAAATTTATATGGGATCATTTTAATCTCTGAGCCTATAAAAGTGTCAAATCAATCCCCAAACTCTTTTAATTGGTGTCAAAATTATCCTTCCGTAGCATTATTTTAGTCTGTGTAAAGTTTTTGTGGACTAAATTGATTCTTTTATAAACTCTGAGACTAAAATAACCCATCTAAAGAAGCAGCGAATCATTTTGATATTTTTCTCATTGACATAATGTCGCAATCAAAATTTTTGATACCAAATCATTTCAACACGTCTTAGGATCTAGGTTTTTTTTTTGCAAATCTTAAATGAGATGTAATAAAATGCAGAAAAGATCAGAAATTGCTGCCGATCAACTTTTATTCATTTAATAATCTATTTTATTTTGATGTAAAATCCAAAAACACATAAAACTTGTCAAATGATAATGTAAATCTTACCAAAATTTGAAATTCAAGAGTCTAAGAACTAGCAAAAATAATGCATCTATGAATCAATTCTTGCTTTGAAGGGAATATGAAATTGTAGTTGTCATGGCTCGACTTGGGACTTGGAACCAATCAAGACAGTTATAGACTGTCGGACAGTCAAAAATAAAATTTTCTATATTAATTTTTTATAACTAACATTTTAAGAGTGAAAGAGCCACTCTATAAAATAAATTAAAGTAATACAGTTAAAATTATCTCATTTTTGGTTATCCACGTCTTATATAAACATTTTTCCTTTCATTGCTTATTTTTTACTTAATTTATTAAATATGAAATTTTAGTTTAAATAACAATGAGCTAATCATAGTCAGTAAATACTCATACTCTTAAACTACTGTAACGCAACAAAAAATGAATGATATGCATACAATCAAAGATAATATAAATCATTATAAAAGCAATAAACAACTTCGGATATGCATTTTTATGATAGTTCATAATATTCAATACATTTTACCATATCAGCAAGATGTCCATATCGTTTTATATATGTACAACTGTCACATGAGCACCATCTAAAATTATGTCAACTAAGGCACATCAATATCAATAACCATTTTCATTTACATACACATGTACCTTAGCATTTTTCGGCTAGTATTATAAAACGGCGAACTCCATCATAGCCAAACATATACATGCAAGCATACTATAAAAATCACTATTTCATAATGGTTGTTTCATTCTCATTTGTATAACAATCAATATATTTATATGTAATTTAATATATATGATAATTTAAATAATGTTGAGTACACACATTATTCCTACAATATGAACAAAATTTTAATAGAATCATAAATCATGAGTTTGCAGTGATTTTAATATAACTAGTGTTAGTGATAATAAATGCATTTTGTCCAGAAGAAACAAAAATATTACTATAGCATAAGAACATGAGTACTCACCCAACCCTTTGATGATTCTTATAGCTACTTAATCTTCGATATGCTCCATTTAATGTCTCAAAATGCAAAACATAACATTTTTCAACTTTATTTCTCTTACTCAAAAGTCTAATGTATCTCTCAATTGCACATTATTTTAGTATTAATACATCTTCTAAATTAAAATATATATAAGCAGAACTCATCTCAATTAAATTATTTATTTGCTGCTTCCTCAACCACCTCAACCGATTATATTTTCAAAATTCTAATTTAATTAAACCTACTATTAATATATTAATAATTACACATATTTAATTCATAAATAATATGCTAAAATCCTAAACTCACCTTAACCTGTACTGGTTTGTTCGGCTCCTCATTGTTCATGCATGCAAGGCTGCAAGGTTCACTGGCTTTGACTTCAGTTCTTCCCCGATTGCATGGAGCATCTCACGCAAAGTGTCGAAGCCTCCTACACATGCAAGCTTCCTCATTCTTCCTTCGCGCACAAAGGACGGTCGAATTCGGTTCTCCCTTCTCCCGCACGTTAGGGCTCAGATTGGCCCGCCTCTCCTTTTTGTACGCAAGGCACACCACATAGAACACGTGTGCGCCTCTTTTTCCTTTTTTGCTTGCACCACATAGAGCACGCATGCGCCTCTCTTCCCCTTTTTTCTTGATTGCAGCATACACATGTTTTGCTCGTCGTCGTTTTCGTCTTCTGTTTCTATCAATGCACATGGAAGCCCTAGCTTGCACTCGTCGATCTTCCTGCCTTCACACGAATCGATTGGCTCCTCAGATAAGCCACTCATGATCATACTCAGCGTTTGCTACCTTTGGCTTCGTCCCTCGTAGGTGAGCATTCCTCTTTTTTTTTTCTTATTCCTTCCCTTTCTCCGACTCTCGATCTCTCTAAGTCTCCTTCTTCTCTGTCTTCTGTCTCCGTCTCTTTGTTTGTTCGCTTCGAAAGGACGATTTATTAGTTCATAAAACCCTTTTATATGTAATGGAATATGAGAACGACTTCGATGAACTTGCCAGCAAGGCGACAGGTCTTTTCGAGTTTTCTATGATTAGGTTTCTTATTTCAGACCTTAAGAATAAATTACGCCAAGAAATTTTATTGGAAAAATCTCTTACATTGTCGGATGATTGGCAACATTCTCCTCCAACTAGTTCAATGAGTTCAAGCAAACTAGCTCATCCATATATATCCAAACAACTTCTAAGAATGCTCCGAATCAATTAGTTGTGGCTTAGACTTCCATCAATTCATCAAAGACAATACAAGAGCGAAAGAGGTTTGTGCTTCATTGGCAATGAAAAATTTAGTTTTCAACATAAATGCTGTATTCTACTAATTACTTGGCACTGATAAACACAAATTTGATCCTAAATCGGAAGCAGATGAATCAATATAAGGTATGTCTAAACAATTATATGAATGTAGTTTTAACACCATGGCTGGAAAACTCAATCCGCATAGTTTATGATTGAAGGGATTTTCAAAAAAACACCAAGTTTATGGATATATTGATAGTGACATTAGTCACAACTTTATTTAAGAAACAACGGTTAAATGCTTATGAGCTTATCATTTCACCTACACTGTAGTTTCATGTTCTTATTGGTAATGGAGATTTCCTATTATAATGACCCAAACTCTCACCAATAGAGATAGTATACACTTTTGTCTAAATGACTCAGAATTTTGTCCAATTGGTGTAGCTTTAAAAAATGTCACCCGTCCAAATAGTGCACCAATACGAACACGCTTAATTTTGAATTTTTTGTCGAAACTCCAACTATTGCACCAAAAGGTGCCTCGATGTGCAAGAGTTCAGCTTCATTCTTCTTAAGTGGTTTCATAAGCTCTCCCACTCAAGTAATTGATGTACTCTTTATTTTTTTAACCAAAAATCACACACCAAGCAAATATTACTTTCTTCATACTAGTGTAATGCTCTGATATCATTTGTAACGGCCCGAGTTCCCATCCATCGAGATACAATTTGCTTTGGCCCAATGACCTCACAATTTTGTCCACTTGGTGTAACTTCCCTAAAGGTCACCCATCCTAGGAGTGCTCCCATATGAGCATGCTTAATTTTGTAATTTTTTTCATAATTCCAATAATTATACCAAAAGGTGTCTCAAGATATAATAGTTCAGCTTCATTCTACTTAAGGGGTTTCTCACCTATCTTATGAACATCAATGCTAGACAATGCAATTATCCTTGCAAGGTCATCCATTTTAGCCAATATGTCTGTCCTTGAATCAAGGGGTCCAATATCGTCCTCAGTATGCAATGGTAGCAAATCTTAGGAAACTAGTTTTTACATGATTATAAAGGTTTCACAAGACACTTTCTATAGATAATAAATCTATACTAAAAAAAGGAAAACCACAACTTATTCCAGAATGGATTACCTAGTTGCATTCCTTAGGACTAGTTATGCATGATTATATGAGTAAAGTGTCAAAATAGTCCCGTGACTATTTAGATAAGGCCATTTTAATCATCGAGTTTATAAAAGTGCTAAATTAATTCTCAGTCAGTTTAAATGAAATGAGAGAAAAAATAGATCTCAACAAGGACTAATCCAACTCAATTAGAAAAATTTTGGGACAAAATTAACACTTTTATAAACTTTGAAGCTAAAATGACCTTGCAAAGAGACAACAGACCATTTTGACACTTTTCTCATATAAAAATCGCACAACACATTTTCTATAGACGAATGACTTTTCACCAACTACAAGCTTTATTACATACAATTTTAGTAGATTTTGGTTTTAAGCTGCAACTGCATAATAGAGCATTCTTTTGAATACAAAAAAACTAGGTCCTTGTTGATTGACTTGCAATTTAAACTATGTTCTCATTTATATAGTACCGACACTTTTAAAAATGTTCATACTCGTCTCAGACATGTACAAACACCGACACATGTTTTATCAATATTTATACCACCCTTTTATATCGTCTCATACTCATCAATATTTATACCACCCCTTTTATATCAATAAAACCATCATGCTCGATCATGATATAATTTGCTCGTGAGCGGAATTATGACAATATGAGTGTCTTTTCTTGCTAAAATTGGTGTCCCGGACGCGTTGGCGCAATCTTTTTTGTATTCAGGGGTCGTCCGGAGAAGTTTGCATTTTCACCCATCTTCAAGCTCAATTTTAGTCCGTCATTGTACAACTCAGTAAATTTTGTGCATTTTGTGTGTGTGTGTGATGATAAGGTCCTGAAAGGTTTTCCTAGAGCTCGAGATCCTATTGAGAACTTCTCCCTGAGTCTCCACATGATAGTGCTTTACCACTCGACCATACGACGATGCTTTTGAGATCATTAATGTGGGTCATCACAAGAGAAATAGGAAATGGTTGGAATTTCTAAGAGGATGGATTCCAATACTAGTTTTCTAAGATAGTCAATAGAAATCTCTAGAGCTAGATTTTAGGATCCTAAGGAAAAGAGTAATGACCTCAAAATGAGGTCAACATACATCCAGTTGGAGCAAGGGCCAATCCAGATTCACAACAAGAGGTAGCACAACTCAAATGGTGTTCAGTTTAATCGCTGGAGCAGACATTTCATAGTCAACTCAATATGTTTGTGAATAACCTTTGACGACCAACCACACTTTGTTGCGTTTAAAGAATCAGTCAGAGTTAAATTGGGTGTTGAAAATCCACGGGCTACCCATTGTTTTATTTCCTCGAGGAAGATCAACAGCGTTCCACGTATGATTTTGTCGAAGGGCATTTATCTAT
This sequence comes from Phalaenopsis hybrid cultivar, assembly GCA_002079205.1. Taxonomy (NCBI): domain Eukaryota; kingdom Viridiplantae; phylum Streptophyta; class Magnoliopsida; order Asparagales; family Orchidaceae; genus Phalaenopsis; species Phalaenopsis hybrid cultivar. The sequence goes on along the minus strand of JXCR01054732.1, from coordinate 31,884 downwards.
CCATTACCGCCTTCCAGGAAAAGTTTGCCAATGCTGCCTTAATAGTGGATGGAAGACAACAATCCTTCAAGGAACTGTCAAATGCTTTGTAGGTCGGTAATAAGCTGTGAAATGAGACATATTTTGCCATGGGATAAGAGAGCATACCTGATTGAGTTCTTTAATGGTAGAATTCGCCTCCTCATTTAGAACATGAAGAATCCCCCCAAGTTGAGAGTGTCATTCTGGGTATGTCGGTCGAAGCGGATTCCAAGAATTAAAGCGAGGCAACGGGCTCAAGAGTAGAGGCACTGTGACATGTGTCAACCAAGGGTTTGATACATCGAGTATAGACACGTATTGTGGATGGAGGAGATGTTGGTCTGGTTGATGGTGGATCTAATGTGACAACGGGTTTCTCTGAAACAGTGGATGTAGGAGTATGTAGAATATCCGACAAAGTCAAAATAGGAACAGTGTCTAGAAAATCTAATTCCCCTTCACTTGAGTTAGTGTTACGAAAGTAAGGAACACTTAAAAAAAAAGTGATATTGACACCCACATAGAGTTTATTGCTGATAGTATCAAGCATCGATAGCCTTTTTGAGTGGTTAAATATCCGAGGAAGACACATTTGATTGATTGGGGAACAAGTTTATTACGAGTTGGGTTTGCGTTCTGAACAAAGGCTGTGCACCCAAATATTTTGGTGTCTAATGTGGAGAAGAATTGATTGGGAGGAAAACATGACATCAAGATTGTTAACGGGGTCCAAAAGTTGTGGATTTTTGTGGGGACTCTATTGATGAGATATGTGGCAGTAAAGACAGCTTCATCCCAAAAATGTTTGGGCACATTAGAGTGAAACATGATGGAACAAACAACTTCAAGAAGGTGTCAATTTTTCCTCTTGGCTATACAATTTTGTTGAGTATCCGCACAGAAGCTATGATAGTGGATACCCTTACTTACAAAAAAATCTCTTAATATAGAGTTAAAAAATTCGCTACCATTATCGGTCTGAAAGACTTGAACAGAGGTTTTGAATTGGGTCAAAATGAAAGAGTGAAAAATTTTGAAAGGACCGCCACTTCAGATTTGTCTTTTAATATATAGACCCAAATCATCCGAGTGTGGTCATCAATCAAGGTAAACAATCACGTTTTATTGATGTCACTTGCAGTTTGAGAGGGGTCAATAGGGTGTGGTGGATATGGTACATGGTGTTTAGCTAAATGACAAACCTCATATTTAAAATTGGATAAAATGTTATTAGTAAACATCAAATGCTACAATTATTTTAAATAGTGAAAACTAGGATGACCCAAACAAAAATGTAAAAGCATAATAGGACATTCAGTGGACCGGGAAAAATTATAACTATGAGATTGAGTGTTCACACCATCAATGTCATTTTTTTGAAAGAAGTATAGCCTGACTACCCTCTTAGCAGTTCCAATCATGAAAGAAACTTCAAGAGAAAAATGAACAATGCAATTAAGGTCATATGTCAACTTACTGACCGACAAAAGGATACACTTTAGTAAAGGAATATGTTACACAAATCCCAAAGTCAGCTCGACTGTTAGAACAACAGACTTTTTACCCTTAAAGAAACTACATGAGTCGTCGACAATTTTAATCGCATCTCTCTGAGCATGGAGAATACGTCGAGAAGACTTCTGACCCCATGTGGTTTGTGGCATTTTAATCAATAATTCATGTACTAGAAGAAGCAAAAACAATGAGTGTCATAGAAATGTTACATTTATGAACATGGGAAGTTGACGGGACGGAGAAGATCTGACTAGATCCAAACAACTTAATTAGGTGTTTCATCTAACTTTTGATGGTGTATGGTGATTCAGGATTCTGAGGTCGTAGAAAGTCTTTTGGTAGCGGAGGATTTGGTCGAAGAATTATTTGTTGTTTCCCGTAGAGCTTGCAACACTTGTCACGAGTATGGTAGGGTTTGTGACAGAAATCACATGTGTGTTTGGGTGTGACAGAGTGTTGAGTTCTATTGAAGACTAAAACTGAAGGTTCAGCTAAAAGAGTGGATTTGTCGAGCATGACAAATCTATGACTTTCTTCACGGTGAATCCCTATGAATGCTGCCCGAGTTGAAGGAAGGGGATCACGACCAAGAATACGTTCTCAGACTTCATCGTAGTCATTTTTTAGGCCGGCCAAGAATTAGAACACATGATTCTTTTCTGCAATTTTTTTGAAGAGAGGGATTTGCAGGAGAGTCTCGAGTGTAGTCGTAGTAGAGATTGCATCTCATCCATAAGACAAACATGCCATTGTAGACTGTGTCACCGTTCTCGATTCGTGTTTCGCCTTGTGGATCTTCTTAGTAACCTCAAGAATTGGCCAAAATTGCCTACATTCGAGAAGTATCACAAACGACAGTCTAGTGGTCACCAACAAACGGAAGAAACAAGTACAAATGACCAATCAAGGTCTTCGTGGAATTAATCAGTCACGACATGACCATTGAATTCTCCATACGTTGGGTCAGTCTTCGAAAGTTCTCGAATCATATTTGTGAGTTGACCGAATTTACCTCGACCTTTGACGAACAATGACACAGCTTGAGACCATTGGAGAAAATTAGACTCGTTGGGTTTATGATTGGTGATTAGGAAGTTCATATGACTTTCAGGTCCTCCGGTCTGTAAAGGGATTGCGGTCAGTGTCAATCCTCTGGTGGACTCGAATGCACCGTCAGAAGGAAGCTCGGTGATGGAGTTCGCTATGATTCCAACCGAGCCAAAGGTGAGGGTGGGATGCCGAAACATAGAAGTATTCTGGAAGCAGGAAATTTAGCTGGGAAGATCGCCAAAAAAAGGCCCTGTAGGCGGCTGAAAAATCCTTCGGGGACATAGGCCCTATAGGTGGCGTTTCTGGAAGGATAACTAGGACGAGCGGCTAGAAGGTAGGTCTTGCTGGAAGGAGGTTTGGGTTCAGTTGCAAAAGCCTGCAGGGAAATAGCAATGGGAGAGCCTGTAGGGAAGCCAACGGCTGAACCATGCAGGGAACGGATTGCTAATGGGAGGGCCTGCAGGAAGAAGTGGCCAGTGGCTAAAAAAACTACAGGAAGCTTCAGCGGCTAGGGTGATGTCTTGGCGATAGCTAGGATTAGATCCATAGCCCTGATACCATGTAAAATTTGAGAATAGAGCAAGATAATTTTATTGATATGAAAGGAGAGGTATAAATACAGATTACATGACTCCTAACATAGAAAAGATATATAATAGAAAAGACATACAAATAGGAAATACATAAATTATGAAGGAAATATATAAAACAGGAAATATAGGAAAAAAAATAAATCAATGCTAATAACTTCTAACAAGAAGTTTCCACATAAATTCTGGTATTGTAAAATTTCAAAGCAAGTTTGTTAAGGTTGAAGAGAACTTTTCTAAGTTAAATTGTTTACTTCAACAATATAAACATTGATAGCATGTCACAGCACAGCAGCTTCTTCAAGATGAAAATATGCTATTTGAATGTGGTGGTTGTCTGAAATACTATGAAATTTGAAATTGTTGCATTGATGTACTGATTGTAAGCTAATTGAACGTTCAAATGTTATAAGAAGCACTTGATTTACGTGAATTGGAGCTTATTTTGCTCTTGCAATGGGTACAACTCATTAGCTAATTTATGCTTGAGATCTAAAATAAAGAAGCTAACCGGGATAACACGGAATTCAGGGCATAATTATGTTTTGAAAAAAATTTATGATGGCTTCAAACGGCATTATTGTGCTTCAAATAAAGAATCTATCCAGAGAAAAGATAGAAAGTCTAAGAAACTTGTAGGCTAGTTCTTCGAAGGCATTATGGGATGCTTTTATAGATCCCTATCGAACAAGTTTTATTCCTTTTTTTTTTGTGCAAATCCACATATTAAGATATTCCAAAACGGCTTCATAATGCTTGAAGAAAACTTTTCCATGTTAAATTTTGGCTTTTACGCACACCCATTGATACCATGCAGCGGCAACTCCTTCAAAATGTAAAGAAACAAATATAGACACAGTGGCAGTCCAACGTATTATGGAAACCAAAATACTCTTCTCCAATGAAAACCCTGGTTTTGACCTTAGAAGCATTTGAGATATTGAGGTATTTCTATCTTTATAGATTTCATAAATTGAACTATATCAGCTGATGCTTGAGGAACTGATATTGATTTGAGGTCTGGTCTTAAGATGCTTTCACCATAGAAATTGTCCTACAGTATCGATGATGATTTTCTGCATTGAGACAACATTTTGATTGTTTTATCGATATTCATCATTAAAGCTTGAAATTGTCTACAAATCACAGAAAACAAACAAAGCAAGAAACAACACCTTTGAAATAGATGCTAACTCCTTAAAGTGGGAAGAAGAGAATGGAAGAATTACCTAATATAATCATCATACTTTATATTTTCTTCATATGTTCTAGTTTTTTATAAATTTTACAAGGTTACCCTCAACATTTATCTTTTCTAACATCTGTATAAATTCATCAAAAAATATCTGTTGAAGTAGGCCTTTAACCATCTTGGTCCTTCTTTCTCCTCTTGGAATGATGTGGTTCTGTTTTGTCTCTTCCTTCAAGTGTAGCTTGCAACTTTGTGTCGCTTGTTACTTAAAGTTTGTCTTTTGCCTAACACATTGCTCCCTTACTAAAATCTGATTTAATAATTTTGGCTTTTTCATGATTATCTATTATAATCATCATACTTTATATTTTCTTCATATGTTCTAGTTTTTTATAGATTTTGCAAGGTTACCCTCAGCATTTATCTTTTCTAACATCTGTATAAATTCATCAAAAAATATATGTTGAAGTAGACCTTTAACCATCTTGGTCCTTCTTTCTCCTCTTGGAATGATGTGGCCCTGTTTTGTCTCTTCCTTCAAGTTTAGCTTGCAACTTTGTGTCGCTTGTTACTTAAAGTTTGTCTTTTGCCTAACACATTGCTCCCTTCCTAAATTTTGATTTAATAATTTTGGCGTTTTCATAACACATTGAATTAATTGATATATATTGATCCTAATATTTATGAGTGATATTATCCAACAAAAAAGAACCTAGACTGCAATGAAGAGGAAAACGCAAGTTTGCATCCATGTCTCATGTTCTAATTTTTTGTTTCCTCATTATGCAAGCTCCTTTGAATGTGCTAAGCTTATTGATTTTTCTTTGAAACAGCATTTTCTTTATACTGAAGCAGTCCATCCATAATCTTTTTGAGTAGCTTAGAATTCCTCTTCATTGGATTAGGCTTATCCCAACATATTCTTCACACCACCATGAACCATCATAATTGTTAATACTAAATATTTCGTAAACCTCGTTGCGTGCTAACATAATTCAGCCATCGATAGGCTGCCTTTGAGATTTATTAGTGTTCTTCGCTAANATTAGTTGGCTTTCAATTTCTTCAAAATTATTCTCACATCCTATGTGATTGTTGTTAGTACTTGATGGTCAGGTTTATCTTACCTCCTTTTGTTTGCTTGTTTATGTTAAATGCGTTTATGTTTTCAGGAAAAAAAAAATAAAAGCATCATCTCCTTTGCATCTTTAAGCTTAATATAGTGAACATTGAGAAATATGTTGGCTTTGTTCCACACACAATCTCTTGGCTATGATTGACCTTTCTTCCACAGATAGGATAGAGTCATAGAACGAAATAGTGCGGTTGATATCCAGCATTTGGCTTAGCAATGAATAGGAATTTTAAGTTGATTATATGTTCTACATAAATTTTCGAAGTAAAAGTTTGTAATTCATAAAGAATGTATTATAAGAAATTAACACTGGTTCCATAGTTATTCATGATTTTAAAATTGAGACTGTTTGATACCTCTGAGTTTAGGAGAGCTGTTTGAACATTGTTATTGTTTTCTTTTTGGGAGATTTATATACCTACCACCCAAATTCCTATATATTAACATATCAATCACCTAAACGTTAATTTTTACCTACAGACCACCCAACCTGTGCTAAAAACATTTGAATCGGTTGGTCTGTATGTAAAAATTGAAGCGTCTGTTATGTTAATACATAGGAAGTGGGTGGTAGGTATGTAAAGGCCCCTTTATTTTTAACAAAACAAATAAATTGTCATTTGAATAATTCAACTTACTATGGTGACCTCTTAATGATGAGAGCTTGAAAACTAATTCGTGTGAATACAATCTCTTTTGTCATGGAATATCATTTTTCTAATGTCAATAATTGATACATGGTCATGGGCTTTTTACTTTTGCAATTTATACATTATAAATTTAACTACCAAGTTGATATAACTGACACTCCTTTCTTACTAAATCATTTTGTATGGTGAATTTTAAATTTAAAAGTTATTCTGCATGATTTAAGCTAACTGTTTGGAGTATAGTGCTGCTTGTCTACATGTAAGCTTATTCGAGTGACCGATATTTCATGAAGTGCAATATATTTTTTTAATAACATTTTTTAATTAATATTCAAAGTTTTCGAACTAACTTCAGTTCAATGTTGTTTCATGTATGTCAAAAAACATTGTTGAAGGTTGGTTTGCAAAAATTATATATTTTTTTGTTATTTAGATATTGGTGTTTTAGTTTTCAATAACAGGCCGTTTATTCACATTTCAGTATCTTGAAAAAGTCCTTGAAGCATCCGGTAACAATTTAGATTCTGCCATAATGAGTCTAAATGATCTTTGCTTAGAATCATCTGCAAATAACTCCAGTGGCAGAGTTGAAGAAAATGGGAAAGTTTTGCCTGAAGGTATTTCTTAAGTTCATTTATTTTTCTTCTACTGCCATCTTAATGGTTACTGCAAGTTTTCAGACTTGAATGAATGATGTTTTTCTTGTGGTTAAAAATACTATATCTATATATCACATTGGACAAACATGCTTGGATGGAATATGATCTTACTATTATTTATTTAATAAATATTCTCATGTGCTTCCATAATTTGTATCTGGGACTATGTTGCAATTTTTTTCCTATTAAATATAATGAGCATGAAGCTAAGATGCACACATTGAGTACATTTTTATGGGATAAGATACAATAGAGGTTTGCTATTTATTGAAAATGTTTGAATTGCTTGATTCATGTATGCAAACGCTAAGGAGAAAATAACATATCTAGGGAAATATGCACATACACATGTATAGATGTAGATACGTAAACATCAAAATATATGCATGCACGCATGAGAATATATATTTTTCGATTATGCAGGATGTCTTAGGATCTAGGGTTCCTCTTAATGGAAATCTCGAACCACATAAAAATACAATTCATAGTACACCTATTATTAATTATCTATACTTTCAATCACTTTTGATTTAAGATAAGAAAACACATAAAATCTCAATCAAATGATAATCTAAAAGTTGTCAAAATATGAAATTCACAATTTATTTTGAGAATGAATAAAATCAACATAAGCTATCGAAATATGAACTACAAAGAGAGAAATCAAATTAAATTAAATTCAACCAAATTTTAATCCACATGCAAAGTCAGTTTTACAGTACCTAGATGAAAACAATGAGACTAAAATTTACCAAATATTCACAACGAATGACATGCATGGATTTGAAAAAAAAATGTTAAATTTTATCAAGCTACTACCTAACCGCTCAATAATATATGGTCATGAATTTTACTTATATACTCAATCTTTTTATCCTATTTTTCTGTAAAAAATATTTATAATAATCTAATGAACCCAAAGACTCAATAACATAAGCAAATTTAATACAAATTCAAATACTAAAGAAAAATAAACAACTTGTGTGCTAATCATGACTAGACAAAGCCATAAAATGAGTGTATGTGATCCGTACATTACTATAACGATGAAAATATAAAATATATAATAAAATATTAATAATAGGAGATAACATTATAATTGCATTGGTAATTTAAATGTATCCAGTCCTGTTGCTTATTTATTTTCTGTTGCCGTATATTTTCTTTTAACTTCAAGTCAAGTCATGTACATTTATTTTAGTTATTTAGCCAACATGAATTCAGCCTAAGGTCTTCTTCATCAAGTTCAACAGAAATTATGTGAAACCCAATATTACTATTTCTTTAGGAGACTCTTTTGCCCTATTACGGATCCCTTTGCCTCTCCTGGTGTATATCATAACATATTATCGTCAACCTTTTCCCTTATAACATGATATTTCTTAAACTTTACATATTTTTATAATTATAATTCAATAAACATGTGATTTCTTTTAAAACATACTAAATGATTGTATATGTAAATAAACAATTTGTAGGTATAAGATAAATTTTTTAACGATATCATTTACTAAAAAAAAATTAATATAAGTGAAATGTATTTAATTGCTAGCTAGTATCAAACAAATTTTTATATGATTCATTTATCTTGAATAGTGTGATGCATTATTCATGAATAGTGGATTGTAAATATGCGTTCCAAAATATGAATATTTGACAATTCTTTTCAATTATTAATCTACTATACTTATACAAAATATTAAAGAGAATTCATTTTATGTATTAAAATTTATATAACTTACATACTTGATTATTTGCCCTTTCAAGTTGAACAGCTTGAAACTTTTTATTTTATAAATAATTTCAATATCACCTTCTTTCATTTAAGCTTATGAGCCTATAACCTTGTTTAGAAATCAAACTGTTAGGAAAATACCAAAATCCAATTTTAAATCAAGGAAAAAGAAAAAACTAATTTCTTATTCTATTCTCTTTTCTTTCTTTCCTTCCTATCTTCTCTTCCTTTTTTTCTTTTCTTCTTCATCATTACCCTTTCCTTCTTTTATTTTCTTCCTTAAATTTTCTTGGTTGCTCTCTGTTTGGCTCACGGAATGGGGAAGGAGAGGTTATAGGCTTAGGGAATTAGGGTATTTATTTAATAAATTTTATATAATTATGCATACTAATACGCGCTTGCACTCTTGTATGCATGCACATGCGTACACACATTTATATGCATAAACAAGTTAAATTATCACAATCCTATACTTCACCATCTGTTGCATGCACAATTAAGTTAAAAATGAAAATTTCAATACTGCCAGAGGACTAGGAGCGTAAGTTTAATTAAAAACTTAAACAAATTTAATCAAAATGGAAACTAATTCATTAAATTAATTTTTTTTTAAGAATTAACATATAGTTCTATATATCAAAATGAATATTTTGAAGAGTAGAATGAATTAGATGAATTTTTATAAATTAAAATTTTAGATGTAATTTATTTGGGGTAAGTTGCACTTAAAATTTAGAAAAGTTTGGGTATTACATATTGCAACTTTTTTATTTTGTTTAACCCTATTATTATGTCTAACTTATAGCTGACTAAGAGTAAAGTGCAAAAAAAGCTCTTGACAATTTATATGGGATCATTTTAATTCCAGAGCCTATAAAAGAATCAAATCAATCCCCAAAGTCTTTTAATTGATGTTAAAATAATCCTTCCATAGCATTGTTTTAGTCTATGTTTAAAGTGTATGTGAACTAAATTGATATTTTTATAAAATTTGAGACTAAAATAACCCCTATAAAGAAGCAACATATCACTTTGATATTTTTCTCATTGACATAATGTTGCAATCACAGTTCTGATTCCAAATCATTTGCAACACGTCATAGAATTTTGGGCTTTCTTGATACAAATCTTGGATGAGATGTAAAAAATAACAAAAAAATCATAATTTTGCAGTTCATCAGCTTTTATTCATTCAATAATTTATTTTTTTTAATGTAAAATCCAAAAACACATAAAACTAGTCAAATGTTAACATAAATCTTACCAAAATTTGAAATTTCGGAGTCTAAGAACTAGCAAAAATAATGCAACTATCTATCAATTCTTACTTTGAAGGGAAAATGAAATTGTAGTTGTCATGAATCAACCCGGGACTTGAAATTAAACAAGGCGATTACAGACAGTAAAAAATACTTTTCCATAGCTCACATTTTAACAATGAAAGAGCCAATATATAAAATAAATTAAAGTAATACAATTAAAATTATCTCATTTTTTATTATCCATATCTTCTATAAATATTTTTTCTTTCATTCCTAATCTTTTAATCAATTTTTTAAGTTTAAAAATTTTGTTTAAATAACAATGAGCTAATTATAGTGAGTAAATACTCACTCTTAAACTACTATAATGTAACAAAAAAGAGAATGATATGCATGCAGTCAGAGATACTATAAATCATTATAAAAGCAGTAAACAGTTTCCTATTTGTTTTTTTCACGATAGTTCATAATATTCAATACGTTTTCTCATATTAATAGTATGTCTGTATCATTTTATATTTGTACAACTGTCACATGAGCAGTATCTAAACGTATGTCAATTAAGGCACATCAATATCAATAAACTTTTTCATTTATATGCACATGTACCTTAGCATTTTTCTGCTAGTATTATAAAGGGGTGAACTCCATCATAACCAAGCATGCACACAAAAACATACTATAAGAATCACTTTCTAATAATGATTGCTTCTTTCTTATTTACATAACAATAACTACATTTATATAGCATTCAATATCTATGATAATTTAAATAATGTTGTGTACACATTATTCTTACAATATGAATAAAAATTCAATAAAATCACTAATCATGAGTTTGTAGTGATTTCAATATAAACGTATTTTGTTAAAAAGAAACAAAAATATTACTATAGCATAAGAACATGAGCACTCACCCAACCCTTTGATGATTCTTATAGCTACTTAATCTTTGACGCCATCTATTTAGTGTCTAAAAATGCAAAACATAATATTTTATCAACTTTTTTTCTCTTACTAAAAAAAATTAATGTATTTCTCAGTTGCATATTATTTTATGTAATAATATATTTTCTATATTAAAAGATATATAAATAGAACTTATCTCAATTATATTATTTATTTGCTCCTTCCTCGATCACTTCAACTCATTATATTTTTAAAATTCTGATTTAATTAAACCTATTATTAATATTTTAATAATTAGACATATATATATTAAATTCATAAGTAGTATGCTAAAATCCTAACTCACTTTAATCTGTACTGGTTCGTTCGGTTCCACATTGTTTATGCATGAAAGGCAGCAAGGATCATTAGCTTTGGCTTTAGCTCTTCTCCTATTGCATGAAGTAACTCACACGAAGTGTTGAAGCCTCTCACTTGTAAGCCTCCTCATTCTTCTCTCGCGCACAGAGGCGCTCGAATTCGGTTTACCCTTCTCCCGCACTATAGGGCTCGAATTGACCCGCCTCTCCTTTTTGTACGCAAGGTGCACCACACAGAACACGCGTGCGCCTCTCTTCCCTCCTTTGCTTGATTGCAACATACACACATTTCGCTCGTTGTCGTTGTCGTCTTTTGCTTTAATCGATGCACTTGGAAGCCCTGACTTGCACTCGTCGATCTTCCTGCCTTAGCACGCATCGATCGGCTCCCCAGATAAGCCGCTCATGATCATAGTCAGCATTTGCTATCTTCGGGTTCGTCCCTCGTAGGTGAGCATTCCTCTTTCTTTTCTTCTTCGTTCTCCTTATCCTTCTCCAACTCTCGATCTCTCTAAGTCCCCTTCCTTCTCTGTCTTCCGTCTCACTCTCTTTGTTTGTTCGCTTCGAAAGGAACACTTATATTTAAAACAAAAGTGTCAAGGCATTTCCTTCCACCCGAAATGGCTGCAATGATTGAAACTCATAATAATAACAATAACATTATTATTAATTTAAATTTTTCTTTTTCAGTTATTACAGTAGTAGATTTGACAAAATCTCAATCCCACATGTAAAAACAATTACACGATATATAGGTATAGAAAAGGTATAAAAATCACTAAACTTGTTGATTGTGTTGGTAAAAGGAGAAATATTCCTTTATAAGTTATTGTCAACATTTGCAATGTGCACTAAGATTTCATATCAAATAGTATGCATGCAAGTTTGAGAGGAATTTCAAATTTTATTTAGCTAATGTTGAATTTCATATGCATAGCGACCCTTTATTTTTGATAAAAAATAGAATGACACATGAAACCTCTCTTAAATTTCTAATTGTCTCCAAAAAAAAAAAAGTTTTCTATTCAATTCATTGTAAAATGAATTTTTTGTCCCTGTAGTAATGTGAGAATCACCAAACAAAAGTGTTGATCCAACTATAGCGTAGGAACCGTGATCAGAAGCAAATAATTGGTTCAATTTTTTGTCGCGATAAGGAAAGTTTTGAGTAGTAGGCCAGGAATAAAGAACCAAATTCTACTATAATAAAAAAGCCACAGAAGAAAACAACCATTACTTGATTCTTTAAATATAGTAAGAAACAACCATAAATCAAAAGATTATGGAAATAAGGATATATGAGGAAAAATGAGTTGTCAAATACAGACATTCTGCATACGAAAAAAGTAATGCCAACTGCGATAGATCACTAAAATAATATGAACGCACACATTTTTTAATGTGTAATGAGTAAAATATTTAGATTTGCATTACCATAGATTGCACCACACAAACAAAAAAAATAAAAGCATAGGCAAATACATTCATATGTACATGAAAATAACTAGGTTATACGCAATTTTACCCTATTTTGCCTAAATTTGGAAAATATTATCACTCTTTTGAAATATTTAACTAATATATATATATATATATATATATTGAAAACCAATGGCTTGACATTACGTGCTATCTATAGAGGGAGAGTATTGCATTTCATTTGGGAAATTGAAAATCATGAAAAATGATTTGAGAAATGGTACTTTTTGAGTAGATATTTACTTCTGAAACATTGAAGAAGATGATAGAATAAGGGAGTAAAATCATCATGCTTCCTTTCTTGATCATGTTAATTTATTTATAGGGTTTACAGAACTTCTTTTCTATCTCCTCTGGTGTCGTTCTGAACCAAACAGAATGAACTACTTCCACACATTCCTACTATTATCTGCCTATCTCTGTGTTATTTAATGTAATTGACTCAAAAAGAATGATAGCTATTTAAACCAACATCCAACTATTCTAACTTCTCTACATATTAATCAATTCTTTTCCCTTGAAGTAGTCCTTTAACCCTCTGGGTCCTTCTGTTTTCTTCTTGGAATGATGCAGCTTTGCTTTGTTTCTTCCCTCAGTGTAACTGAGGCCTCATTGCCGCTTGTATCGGCAGAGTTCATCATTTGTCAACTACATTACACTATTAAAATTTATTCTAATAATATAGGTTCTTTGGTAACACTCCGGCTAACTTCGTAAACAACCTTGTTCTTGAGGTTGAGAGATGAACATGACAACAAAATAAGGTAAAGTCTTTCTAAGTATCTTCTTTGGTTGACGCCTATGTCCATTGTACCAATACTATGAAGGTACCAATGTGATGCCAAAATTATTTCGGGTAAGAGTAATGGATGATTATTGAAGCTCAATTGAGGCAAATTTATGCAAAGAATTGTTGCAGTGCCTTTGAATTGCTTCAAAACCGAAATGTAAAAAATAGGATGAATTTAACATCCTCACAGTATATCCAAAATGTGGTAACAGAGCTAATGCTTCCTCTAATCCGAAAAGGTTATAGAATCTATATTAATTTATTGCTAGCATAAATGGGTAAAGATTTTTGCGGGTACTATCTTAGTCTAATCATAACTAAATCACCCTCATTAAATTTTTTATCATCACGATGATTTTCAACCATAGTTTTTTGTTATAATCTGGGCTTGTTGGAGGTTTTGACTAGGCAATTTTGAGTAAACAGTTTCTCTCCATTAGATTCGCTTCTAAAGCTAGAATGATTTTTCCTCTCAGAATATTAGTGAAAATGGTTGTTGGTCATCTAGCATATAATGCTTATAATGCTTGATATGGAGTCATTTGAAAAGTTGTATGAAAACTTGTGTTATAACATACTTTGGTGTTATAACATACTTTGGCCCCAACATAAATAAAGTTGACTACAATTTTGTTTGGGGAGAGAGTTGCTACTCCAGCTAGCGTAATTTTTTCTGCTTTTATCTCTTTGTCAAATTATCATCTAATGACTAACATAATCATAAACATCTTTATGCTTCTTAGGCTAATAAAAATTTACTGAGAGCTGTTTAAGCGTTTTAATATTCCCCATGTTTGACAGTTGGTGCTGATTGGAATTCATTAAGCAATTTATCTTTTATGAATTGAATTCATACTAGGACAAATTTTGCCTTGAAAATATAACAAATTTTCTTGCATGCATTAATCAATAGCTGATATTTCCCCACATTTTAATCATATTTGTAAATTCAATTGATCAGGTGTTGTTTAGTTTTCATTTTCTAATAATCTAGTACGGAGAAGGAAAAATCTGAAAACAAACAGCTAGTTTGCTGCAGCACCGTGGTGGCCTCCAGTCCATCTTCATACATGCATGAAAGAGAATCTCGATGTGAATGCAAACCCTAGAATCTTGCAAATTCATTGTTGTTGAGCTGATCTTTGAATCTCCTAAGTTTTTATTCTATCAAACATCTAAGCGATTAACTAATATCATCACTAAAAAATACTGTCGCTGCTTAAAAGTCAAACATTACTATGGAAATTATTTTCATAAGTTGGCAAATGAACCCGTCACTTAAGGACGGATTTTTTTTTTGCTAAAACAAGAAATTGGATGGCAATCTTGAGTCAACATAGAGCTTGCCACTATTATAATTATCCATCTTAGTCACAAATGCCCTAGAAAATCTAGTACGACCAAAATAGGTGCTGTCACATTTATAATTTTAAGAGTTGCAAATTGGTTCTTTAGTCACATTTATCAATAAATCGTCGATGATGGACTCTTAATCCCAAGAACTTAGGGGATATTCGGTAGCATGTTATTTACGGGATTTAGTCATGGTTGTAACTTAAATCCCGCCAAACATAAAAAAATAGAAACTAAACCTAACGCTCCGTTAATTCGAAATATCTTGCGTTCCATCGATTTCTTCGCATTCCGTCTATCTTACAACGTGAATCCGGATTTATTAAATCCACCTAAAAGGCGGATAATGGGACTTGTCTTCTCTGTCGTTGCTCGTGAGTTTAGATAAATCCACCTATGAGGCGGATTTGATTTAACGAAAATCAAAGTCACAGTCAAACAACGCCAGCTTTCTAAGTACTTTAAGAATAAGCCATCGTAGCATTACGTCTATCATCTTTAACACTGTCAGTTTGCACAGTATGTCCAAGATATTCCCGATTACCTTGAAATAAATTGAATTTTGCTTAGTGTAACAACAAATTGGTGGTTTTGTAATAATTCCAAAATTGTCTATGAATGAAAAACATGAGTAGACAAGTTTGTGCTATAAAACAAAATATAATTGAAGAAGCTAATTACATTTTTCTTTTCATTATAAGCCCAAAACACTTGATTCTTTAAGGATTGAAAAGCAGAAGGTGCATTTAAAGCCAAACGATGCTAATAAAATTCAAATGACACCAACAAGAGCTCAAAATCCCATATGAACTTGATAATTGCCAAAACCAACATTGAAATTTCAGATAATTAGCTCCTTGCAACAGTTAATTTACCATAGGAACACAATCAAAAGAAAACTACAACGTACCATCTCGTCTTGACAAGAGGAATTGGATTGAAAAATGGTCTTTGACCATACCTGAATATTCCTGCCTTTAGTTATCTCTTTCACGAGCCTTTTTATATCATTTTTTTGGAAATGAGGATAATGATAAGGATGGAAATTAACTGGTTTTGTACCAGCTACCAAAGGAATGCATGGTCCATCCAAGCATGTGTTGGAATAGTATAAGGGTAATAAAAAGTACACTTAAAATGTTGTAAATTAAGGTGAATAGAAACCTATGAAGCGTGGACACAGAGACACGACACAACACAATATTGGGATATAATATAATTGAAAAAAATAGGACTCTCATGGTTAAATTTTAATATTTAAATAATCATTAATATAAATAAAATATTCTTTTATTCTTTATTAAAGAAATCACAAAATAAAAAAAATAATAATAAAATTTAACTTATTTATGAAATTTCTAGTTTATGAAAATTAATTTTCAAAATTATTCATATAATATGTTTCAAAATAATTTCTCCAACTTATATACTAAATTTTAAAATAGCTTACGATTACACATTATTTATTTAATTAAATTAAAATTTAACTTTTAGAATTAGAATAAGAATAGATTTATAACTATTAGCTCGTTAAGGAGTAAAAAATATATATAAATTATCACCTACGAACTAGAGTGGATTTGACTCTTCTTGGCTTCAACGAATAGAAGCTTCAATGCACCCTTTGCAAAATTCGTGGGTTTTTGAATTGGCTTTAATGAACCAGTTTGACTCCTGCATAGGTTATGACAAAGAAACTACAACTTCCACTTTAGAGGATGTAGTTTAAGCTTCCATAAACAAAAGAAACTACAATGCTCAGCTTCGACGAATGCAAAATGGACCTTTGACGTTGGGCTTTGACAAACAAAAATGGAAATTGATGCTTGATTTCGACTAATATTAAATGCGCCTTCAATGCTCAATTTTGATGAATGTTAAGAGTAAGCTTTGGCATGGTGAGAGAGGAGGCGACTTTGATTATGAGGTATAATTTGAGTTATACATATATTTATAATTTTCTATTCTTGTATCCCGTTTGTACCCACATCATGTTGAGCTTATATATGATGTGGTGTTGAGGCATATCTCAGGCATATTCAGGCTTGAAAAATCTTTAAACATATATTTTGTAGTATCGAACAAGTGTAGGGGCATATCAAACATGTGTCGGTGATTGATACGTGTCTGAAAAGAGTATGAACATTTTTAGAAGTGTTGGTGCTACATAAATGAAAACAAAATTTAGGTTGCAAGTCAGTCAAAAGGACCTAGTTTTTTTTTTTTTTTGTATTCAAAGGAATGCTCTATTTTGCGAGTGCATCTTAGAGGTTGAAACCAAAATCTAGTAAAATTGTATGTAATAAAGCTTGTAGTTGGTGAAAAGTAATTAAGTGTTCCCTCCAACTTTTGATGGAGTATGTTGATTCAAGATTCTAAGGTCATAGAGAGTCTTTTAGCGGCGGAGGATTTGGTTGATGACTCATTTACTGGTTTCTTGTGAAACTTCCAACACTTATCATGCGTATGGTAGGATTTGTGATAGAAATCACATGTGTTTGGGCGTGGCAGAGTGTTTAGTACTATTAAAGACCAAGACTGAAGGTTTAACTAAAGGAGTGGAGGTGCCGAGTATGACAAATCTCCGACTTTCTTCGCGGTGAATCCCTGTGAATGTTGCCCGAGTTGAAGGAAGGGGATCACGGCCAAGAATACGTCCTCAGACTTCATCGAGATCCTTTTTTAGATCGGTCAAGAATTGGAACACGTGATTCTTTATCACAATTTTTTGGAAGAGAGAAAGATCTGCAGGAGAGTCTCAAGTGCAGTCATAGTAGAAATTACATCCTATCCGTAAGGCAAACAAGTCATTGTAGTATTTTGTTACCGTTCTTAATCCATGTTTCGCCTCACAAATCTTTTTAATAATCTCAAGAGTTGGCCAAAATTGCCTACGTCCAAGAAGTATCACGAACGACAGTCCAGAGGTCACTAGCAGACAGAAGAAACAAATTCAAACGACCAATCGAGGTCTCCATGAAATTAATCGGCCATGACATGACCATTGAATTCTCCACTCACACTGGGTCGGTCTTCGAAGGTTCACGAATCATATCTGTGAGATGACCGAATTTACCTCGAGCTTTGACGAACAATGACACAGCTTGATATCATTGGAGGAAATTAGAGTCTAGAGTTTATGGGTGGTGATCAGGAAGGTCATATGATTTTCAGGTCCTCCGGTCTGCAGAGGGATTGCGGTCGGTGTTGATTCTCCGGTGGACTCAAGTACACCGTCAGAAGGAAGCTTGGTGATGGAGTCCGCCATGATTCCAACCGAGCCAAATGTGGGTTGGAATGCCGAAAGATAGAAGGATTCTGGCAGCAGGAAAATCGGCTGGGAAGATCACCGACAAAAGGCTCTGTAGGCGGCTGGAAAGTCCTACGGGGAGATAGGCTCTACGGGTGGCATTTCTGAAAGGATAACAAGGATAAGTCGACCAGAAGAAGGTAGGCCTTGCTGGAAGGAGGGTTAGCCGACTGTTGTGGGGGTGCGGGTGGCTTGGCTGCTGAAATCTCCCGCGGGAGGGTTCAGCTGCAGAAGCCTGCAGGGAAATTGCAATGGGAGAACCTGCAGGGCAGTCAATGGCTGAATCTTGCAGGGAAGGGATCGTCGACTGGAGGTCCTGCAAGAAGAAGGGGCTGGTGACTAAAAGAACTACAGGAAGTTTCAGCGGCTAGGGTGATGTCCAGGCGATAGCTACGGTTAGATTCATAGATTGATACCATGTAGAATTTGGGAATAGAGAGGATAATTTTATTAATATGAAAGTGGATGTATAATTACAAATTACATTACTCCTAACATAGGAAATATATAAAATAGAAAAGACATAAAAATATGAATAGGAAATAAATTAATGCTAAAAACTTCTAACAAGAAGTTCTCACATAAATTCTTGTATTGTAAAATTTCAAAACAAGTTCATTAAGATTGAAGAAAACTATTCCAGGTTGCATTTTTTACTTTAACATTGTAAACATTGATAGCATATCACAGCACAGCAGCTTCTTCAAGATGAAAATATGCGATATGAATGTGGTGGTAGTCTGAAATACTATGAAATTTGAAATTGTTGCATTGATGTACCGATTGTAAGCTAATTGAACATTTGAATGTTATAAGAAGCACTAAATTTCTGTGAATTGGAGCATATTTTGCACTTGCAATGGGTACAACTCATTGCCTAATTTATGCTTGAGATCTAGAATAAAAATGCTAACCGGGGCTAACTCGGAATTCATAGCATAATTATGTTTTGAACAAAATTTATGACGTCATTTTGCTTCAAAAGACATTATTGATGCTTGAAACTTCAACCAAAGTATCTATCCAGAGAGAAGATAGAAAGACTAAGAAACTTATAGGCTAGTTCTTCAAAGGAGTTTTGGGATGCTATTTAACAATTTTTATTTCTTCTTTTTTTTTTTTGCAAATCGACATATTAGGACATTCCAAAACGAGTTTATGATGATTGAAGAAAACTTTTCCATGTTAAATTGTTGGCTTTTACGCACACCCATTGATACCATGTAGCGGGCAACTCCTTCAAAATGTAAAGAAAAAATATAAAGGCAGTGGCAGTCCAGCATATTATGGAAACCTAAATACTCTTCTCCAATGAAAACCCTGGTTTTGACCTTAGAAGCATTTGAAATATTGAGGTATTTCTACCTTTATAGATTTCATTAATTGAACTATATCAGCTGATGCTTGAGGAACTGATCTTGATTTGTCTGGGCTTATAAGATGCTTTCACCTTCGAAATTGTCCTACAGTATCGATGATGATTTTCTGCATTGCGACAACATTTTGATTGTTTTATCGATATTCATCATTAAAGCTTGAAATTGTCTACAAATCACAGAAAACATACAAATCAAGAAGCAACACCTTTGGAATAGATACCAACTCCTTAAAGTGGGAAGAAGAGAATGGAAGAATTATCTAGTATAATCATCACCTTTATATTTTCTTCATATGTCAAGTTTTTTATAGATTTTACAAGGTCGCCCTCAACGTTTATCTTTTCTAACATCTGTATAAATTCATCAAAAAATATCTGTTGAAGTAAACCTTTAACCATCTTGGTCCTTATTTCTCCTCTGGGAATGATGTGGCTCTGTTTTGTCTCTTCCTTCAAGCGTAGCTTGCACATTTGTGTCGCTTGTTACTTAAAGTTTGTCGTTTGTCTAACACTTTGCTCCCTTACTAAAATTTGATCTAATAATTTTGGCTCCTCCGTGACACAGTGAATTAATTGATATATAGTTATCCTAATATTTATGAGTGAATCCAACAAAAAAGAACCCAAAATGAGACATTGATTTCCAGGTTAAAGACTGCAATGAAGAGGAAAACGCAAGTTTGCATCCATGTCTCATGTTCTAATTTTTTGTTTCCTCATTATGCAAGCTCCTTTGAATGTGCTAAGCTTATTGATTTTTCTTTGAAACAGCATTTTCTTTATACTGAAGCAGTCCATCCATAATCTTTTTGAGTAGCTTAGAATTCCTCTTCATTGGATTAGGCTTATCCCAACATATACTTCACACCACCATGAACCATCATAATTGTTAATACTAAATATTTCGTAAATCTTGTTGCGTGCTAAGATAATTCAGCCATCGATAGGCTGCCTTTGAGATTTATTAGTGTTCTTCGCTAGGCTGTCTGTCATATATGTGGTCTATAAACTGAATACTGGTAGGCTTTGACAACCTGTGCTCTGCAATAACTTTTGCCCACTTCTTTTCCATGACATATTCAAAAGAAATCTTTGCGCCTATAGCTCTTGTGGATTCTATCAATGCTTCCCAACTATCTTTAATTAAAGGAGCATTTACATGCATACCACCCACTTCTTATGTATTTACATATCAAACTTCTAAACTTTAATTTTCTACATTTATATCACCCAAATCATTCATTTCACATTAAAATATCACTATTTTAACTTGTAAAAAGTTAAATACACCTTTTCATGCATAGGTAAAGCAGCATTTATGTAAAACTTGATTAGGTGTTGGATATGGAAATACACAAGAATTCATTGGTATGCATGTAAATATTCATTAATTAATTTAATTCACAAATATTTATAGGAAAGGCTATTCTGTTAAATTTACGATGAATTTATTTGATGACTCGGAACTTTTCTACTAAATCTTATTCTTATTTTCAAACGTTGTAGCTGATAACTCAGTTTCTGGAGAAGAACCTGCTANCAATGCTTCCCAACTATCTTTAATTAAAGGAGCATTTACATGCATACCACCCAGTTCTTATGTATTTACATATCAAGCTTCTAAACTTTAATTTTCTACATTTATATCACCCAAATCATTCATTTCACATTAAAAATACCATTATTATAACTTGTAAAAAGTTAAATACACCTTTTCATGCATAGGTAAAGCAGCATTTATGTAAAAATTGATTAGGTGTTGGATATGGAAATACACAAGAATTCATTGGTATGCATGTAAGTATTCATTAATTAATTTAATTCACAAATATTTATAGGAAAGGCTATTCTGTTAAATTTATCTTTGATGACTCGGAACTTTTCTACTAAATCTTATCCTTATTTTCAAACGTTGTAGCTGATAACTCAGTTTCTGGAGAAGAACCTGCTAATGACAAAATTCCAAAACAAGGATCAGAATGGGTGGATCTTTTTGTGAAAGAGATGATGAATGCATCCGACATGGGTGATGCGAGGACTCGTACTTCCCGAGCTCTAGAAGCCCTAGAGAAATCTATTGTCAAACGGGTTAATGTTGAAGCCACGCAAAACCTGAATAAGGTACTTTACTTTTCTTGATGGAAGTAGTTAAGGGTGTGCAAACGACTTATTGGATGAATCGGTTTACAAATTATTTAAGTCGAATAAAACCAAAATTTATTATCCAAAAAATCAAACTATTTAAATATTTCCGAGCCGAAATACTAGTTGGTTTAATCCATTTGTTTTGGAGCAGATCGAATTTTAATATTTATATCTATTTTAAACCTAAATAATTAAAACTGAAAGTTTTATTTCAAAATCTAAATTTTATTTCACCTTTTTATCTCCTCCTCTACCNTTTGTTTTGGAGCAGATCGAATTTTAATATTTATATCTATTTTAAACCTAAATAATTAAAACTGAAAGTTTTGTTTCAAAATCTAAATTTTATTTCACCTTTTTATCACCCCCCTCTACTTCAAACTAAACTAAAACAAATGTCATATGCTGACTTTATTGTTTTTTTCAAATGAATTTAATTATCTAATCCTAATGTTTTTTGTTCTTTCTGTTTCTTTACTTCAATGAATATTAAAATCCAATATGAAAACCGGAAAATGTATACTTATATTTTTAAAACAAAAATCCAAATCATTATTTTAAAACCGTACTGAATCAANAAACTAAACTAAAACAAATGTCATATGCTGACTTTATTGTTTTTTTCAAATGAATTTAATTATCTAATCCTATTGTTTTTCGTTCTTTCTGTTTCTTTAATTCAATGAATATTAAAAACCAATCTGAAAACCGAAAAATGAGTACTTATATTTTTAAAACAAAAATTCGAATCATTATTTTAAAACCATACTGAATCAATCAAATCTGCTCGGTTTGATTCGGTGCACACCCCTTGAAGAGGTTAACCTTCTTCTCTCTCATTGCCCCATTTCTAAGATTGTAACAAAATTACCATTTTGTTTGAGATAGGAAAGCATGGTTCTGAAAGAACAGATTGAAACACTCCTCCGTGAAAACACAATTCTGAAATCTGCAGTGGCCATTCAGCACGAGCGTCAGAAGGACTTCGAGGTGAAGACTCAGGAGCTACATCAGCTTAAGCAGCTCGCTTCCCAGTACCAGGAGCAGTTAAGCAAGCTGGAGGTATGTAAAATTTTCCTGAATAATACATGAAATAGTTTTTCTGCAAATAAAAAATTTTAGCTTATTTTCTTGTCTGGCAGGTTAACAATTATGCACTGGCGATGCATCTGAAGCAAGCTCAACAGGGTTATTCAATCCCAGGAAGATTTCATCCTGACATCTTTTAGCTCTCTGATGAATTGCCTGAAACATCTTGTGTATATTCTGCTGATTTGTTTCTTATTTTGAAACTTTGATTTGAGGTAATACCAACTATTGACCGAACCGGTTTGTTGGTTTGTTTTATTTCTGTTTCATGTGCGCATTTTCTTATTTCTAATGATTGTAAATTCACAATATTATCGTCACTTTATGATGTGATTTTTACTTGATTTTCTGGTAAGTTGTAGCAATTTCTGGAATGTTTTGTAAGCGGTAGCAGATTTTGACATTTTCTGGAACTTAGGACCAACACTGCTTGCTCGTGTTGTGAGAACAGGAATGACTTGTGGTTAAGCTCATCAAGAACAGCCATATATAAAAAGCAAGGTCTATAAACAAATTTATTTTTAAAAATATTTTAATTTTATGCGTTATATATATATATCTTTTTTAAAAAATAAATATGCTTTTAAAAATATTCTGAAATAATTTTTAGGTGTTTTAAGTATTAAAAAAAACTTGCTTTAATTAATTAGTCAATCATGCCTTGTCTCAAATTAAAATATCAGCAAAATAAAGTAATGATAAATTTTAGAAAATAAGTGGTCCCATGGGGTGTAACCTACCTATAACTCCTCAAGAGAAAAATTTGCGTACGTAGGACGTATGCAGAGCTAAGTACGTCAGAGTTTATTCAGAGGTTATTGGCTGAATCACCTCTGACGTACGTAGCTTTACGTACGTCTTACGTGTGTAAAATTTTCTCCCAAATATAATTTGGAGGCATTACAAAAGTATCACATGATTGTTATGTATTTATATATCAAGCACTATCACATGATTGTTATGTATTTATATATCAAGCACCTAAATATTCATATATAGGTGCATGCCGTCGAAATCTTTAACATTACATTAAAAATAATATCATCACTATTTTTTAAAGTGAAATGCACATTTTCATGCATAGGCTTATCACACCAAGTTGTAATAAATGTAAATATGAAACTTTGGGTTTTAAATATGTAAATAAATAATAATTATGTTGGGTGCATCTTTTGCAATTTAGTTTTATTAGAATCGTGAAGAACAGCCTTAAATTGCAACCTTTCACCATTTTTTTTCAGGAGGAGCAGCATTGTATGAAATAAGAAGTAACTTCTTAAGAAAGTCTCCATAAAATAGGAATTTAGACATTAGTTTTCTTAAAGACACATTTAGGTAAAAACATAGTTCAAAGCCAGCCATTACTAGGTTGAACATGATCAAATATAGTTCTTTTTTATTTTTTTTTAATTGAGCTCAAAATAGTCATTTAAACTAAAATAGCTTAATGGTGGAATCAAATAAGCACCCTTTAATGTGTCAAACATAAATTATTTATAAATAAAAATCTTTTTTGATACCTCTAATTAGCGAGCTTATTGCGTGTTAGCGTTGAACTCGTTCGAATTATCATTCGCTCAAAGTCGACTCATGCACATTACAAAACATATATAAAATTAAAGATTTATTTAATTTTTTATTTATTTTGAGACAATAATGAGTAGAGAATGAATGAATATACTGATTATTTTCGTTAGATCTAGTTAAGAAATATGCTTAAAATATATGTTTAATTCAGTTCTGTGATCTTGATGTAAGGGGCATCATCTCCTTCAAAGATCTGTGCTACAGTTTAAGAACTTTAGAAGCTAAATGCACACTTTTTGTTCCTCGCTATGGTAGGGGCATTTA
This sequence comes from Phalaenopsis hybrid cultivar, assembly GCA_002079205.1. Taxonomy (NCBI): domain Eukaryota; kingdom Viridiplantae; phylum Streptophyta; class Magnoliopsida; order Asparagales; family Orchidaceae; genus Phalaenopsis; species Phalaenopsis hybrid cultivar. Next base: position 7,412 of record JXCR01054732.1, on the reverse strand, counting down.
GTTACATATCACCAAAATGTTATGCATTTACATATCCAACCCCAAAATTTTACTTTTTTACATTTATCACCCAATTCTTTCATATCACATCAAACATATCATTATGTTAACTTTCAAAAAGTGAAATATACTTTAATGCATTGGGAGGGTTGTATATATGTAAAAAATGAAGGTTAGGTGTTAAGACATAAATGCAAAGGAAGTAAGTCATATGTATGTAAATCTTCCTAAAATATATATGTCCATCATGTTGTTGCTCTCTCTTTCCCCATTGAATCCTTCAATGTAGCCAAAGTCGGGGCTGTCAAAATAAAATTTCGTCGATTATTCGTTTTTAAATGCAATCACGCTTGCTTGGTTGAGTCTGGTGAAGCCATCTCTCCACCAGAATAATATTGAATCCAAATTTGTTCTGTGAGGCATGCCCAAGGATTAGAGCGATAAAAACCTTTAGAGAGAAGTAGAAAAAGATATAGAGAATTAGAAAGAATAAAAGAACATACACAGACTTGCCCCACAGGAGTGAACTATGGTATTCTCGGGTTATGTGACCCATTTTATATCTTGAAAATGGGGTAACGAGAGAGAAGGGGAGAAAGATCTCCCTACAAGTGATCAGTTTAGAGAGAATAGCCTAAAGAGGCCAAAGCCTAGAGAGGTAAAAAAACATTTAATACATGCTATGGTCTCCCAAATTTATAGAAGATAGAGGGACAAAGTTTGAAAATTACATACTTGCTCTTGCTTTAATTGGAGAGTTACAAGGTATTATGTCATTTGTAGTGCCTTTTTGTATTTTTAATTGATTTTGTCATATTTGTTGTTTCTGGATCTTCTGGCTGCCAGGTCCTCGGATCGGTCGATTGAGCTGGTATCGATCTACTATTTTACCTACTTGTTGGCCGATCTTCGCTTTGGGAAGCCGACCGACTTAGAGAGTGGTAGCTGGTTGACCGTAGGGTGGTCGGTCGGCTTGTTTGTTTATTGGTGATATTTGAAGATTTTTAAAGGAGTTACTGAGAGAGCCTCACGTTGATAATTTGAGATTGTTGGGGGTATTAGACAATTGTTCAGTCATTGGTGTGAATATCTATTTCTGGTCAGCTAAGCTGGCCCTTTGGTCATCAAATTGGCCTTTAGTTGATCAGTAGTGCTTCGGTCTGACGCCAACCATTTGGTCAGCTGGCCATCAATCGGTTGGTGATCTTCGGCCTGTTGGTTTCATGAATACTTGTAGATTCTTGTCAGAGGGATGATTCTCGATTTATCTCTTTTAATATGGATTGTTATATTGTCTCTTGATTCATGCAAATGATTAAGTATACATTTTAAGATCCCCAAATTTCTTTCTTGTTCATAGCAGTAGTTACGATAAGGACAACAAAATTTTTAATGCAATAAATCAAATCTTAATAGTCATAATTTAATGCAATGCTTAGACACCCTGAATGTTTGTGCCCATGACCCTTAAATATAAGGCATAGTAGATGGTTCTCAGTATCTCGAGTCTGTACCTCCTTACATTCGCTCAACTTTTGTGATTTCCTTATGAAGAAATGATTTGATTTGACACTTAAACCTATCGATCAAACAAATATGTTGGTTGCCCTTGAGTAAAGAAGCAATGTTGACTGGAAGGTAAGGTGAAGAATAAAAAAAGTGGGAGAAGAATATTCTTAAGAAGCAAAAGCCATTTGAGCTAGTAGGGGTTGAGGAGTTGTCAGATTCAATGCGAGAGACTCTCGAGAAGGTTCAACCTAGCATTGGGAAAGAGCTGTGTGGCTTGGAAATTGGTCCATCAATAAAGACTCCTGTTGGGGTTCCCAGTCAACCCGAGATGGCAAGTGCACCTCCGCCAACTGGTGTACCCGAAGTTTGTGGGGGTAATCAGGTCAGAGAGAAAGGAGGGGTTTATGACATTTCATCGTTGGATGTTGGCGGAGCTACTTAGTCCGAGGTGGATTGGATCCTGGGTATATATTTTTATTTCTATTTTTTACTTAGATTTTTTCATTTATTTGTTTATCAATTTTTCTTTCTAGTAGATGAGGACATTCATATCAGAGTTTTATCGATTGTTGGTGATAGCTGAAATTTGACTGCGGTGGCTGCTCCTGTGCGCTAAGTGTCGGTCGATATCAGGGAGAAAGTGTTCAACTGCTCGGACGATCCTGTGGATATCTGAGAGAAAGTGGCTGAGGGATTTCAAATGTCTCCGAGAAACTTGACCCATTGCCTGGAGGAGATACAACTTGCTTGGGTTCGGCAGGAGGTGGACCTCTACGCAGTGTTGCAGGAGATGCAAGGGGAGGAAGCCGATCCTCATTGAGAAGTGTCTGAACTCTAGGAAGATGTCTTTGTATAGAAGGCTCATTATTTGGCCAATCGAGTGAACTAATTTAAGCTAGGTGGTCAAATATTGTATAGGAGGCTGGTTAGGAATGGTTTGATCCTGTTTGAGGCGGTCGATGACCAGTTAGTTAAATAATTGTTGTCAGGGTAAGATCCAAGTGTAATTACCTCATTATTAAAATAAATATTTTATTTTCTTTTTTTTGTCATAATTTTTGTGTTGATGTAATGTTTTCTCTTGAAATCATCTTGCGATGTTTCATCTTTCATTGGGTCCCTATAAATTGGAGCTAAGGGATTCATTTGTGCACTTGCTGCCTTTTTTCTGTCAACTTTTGTCGCTCGGTTTTTCTCTTTTAGTTTGACTTTTACATCCTATTTTCTGATGGCTCTGAAGTGAACTCTCTAGAC